>LR749853.1:1457158-1470594 GCA_902729485.2 Mus minutoides
GGGTAAGGGTAAGTAGAGCTGACAGAGGGAGCACCGGAAACCTCCTACAACCGGAGCTAAGCACGTTGGGCTGGAGCTCAGCCTCAGTGGTTCAGGGCACTCAAGAGTTGCTCCTGCACAGGTCACGGCAGCTCACAGCCATCTGTAACTCAGTCCCAGAGGATCCAACGTCCTCTTCTAACCTCCACCATCACCAGGCATGCGCAGGGTGCGCACACATAACATGCTGACAAAGCACCGTTACACATAAAATAATAAAACAAATACTTAGAGAGTCATTTTAAAGGAAACGTTTTAAAGGTTTTTGTTTGTTTCTTTTTGTTTTGACGCAAGGCCTCACTTTGTAGCCCAAACTGGACTGCCTTGAACTCCAAATGTAGCCCAGGATAGCCCCTTTATCTCTTCCTTAAGACACAATTTTTTTGAGAGTCTACAATAAATACTGAAACTGCATGACTTAAGTGTTCCCAGAGTTTAATTTATTTTATCTTTTGATGGACTAGGTTGATCTTAGTTCTTTGCTATAGTGAATAAAGTTAGATAAACAGGTGTACAAATATCTCTATGGCAGTGTATCGAGTTCTCTGGATATATGCCCAGGAAGGAAATAGTTGGATCATGTGTAGTTCTATTTTTATTTTTTGAGAAATCTCCAAATCAATTTCCCAATATCTGTATTCATATTTATTTATTTATTTATTTATTTGAGACACAGTCTCTCTACAGTTCTGACTGTAGACCAGGCTGTTCTCACAGAGATCCACCTGCCTTTGCCTACCGAATGCTGAGATTAAAGGCATGTACCCCCCACTCTTAGGTTAGGGCTCTTTCTTCTTTGCATGTTTCCAATTTCTTTTTGTCAGATTTGTTGATGAGAGCCATTCTGAGTGGGGTGAGGAGGTATCTTAAAATGTTTTAATCTGACTATTGATATTGAAGATTTTTTTTTAAAAAATAGTTTCATTCCCTTCATATTCAATTTCTGCAGTCCTTCATACATTTTGGCTATCAGCCCCTTGTCTGAAGTGCCGCTGGTAGATTTTGTCCCATTCTGTGAGCTGCCTGTTAATTCTGCTGTTGGCTTCCTTTGCTATACAGAAACTTACATTTCCATGTAGCCCCATGTTGACACTTGTGTACTCTGTATGTAAAGCTGGAGCAGAACTTGCTTTGATCCTTTTGCCTTTGCCTCTGGCGCCTAGGATAACAAGAGTGTATGACTACACAGGCCTAGGCCTTTCTTTATTTTTCTTTTTTTTTTTTCCCTTGTTCCAGCCAGCCCCGCTCGCTCCGATCAGCTCCGCTTGCTCCGGTTTGGCCCCGCTCGTTCCGGCCGTCCCCATTCGGCCCCACTCGCTCCGGCCCTGCTAGCTCCGGCATCCCCGCCTGCTCCGGCCATCCCCGTTCGGCTCTGCTCGCTCCGGACAGCCCCGCTTGCTCCGGTTGGTCTCTCCGGTGGCCTAGGCCTTTCTAATTGGGGCATTAATCCCAACTGTGAGAGTGGAGCCCTCATGACTTCAACCCCCTCTAAGGACACTCAGGACACCATCGCCTCCAAGGGGAGGGTTTCAGCAGATGAGTTTTGAGAACCATCAGATATTCCAACCATAACAAGTGTCACAGAAGCTAAACAAGAAAACCTGAAACCTTAGTATTTAGGAGGATGAAGCAGGGTGAACCCTAGTTCAAATCTAGCCTAGGCAACTTAGTGAAAGCCTGAAAAAAAAAAAAAAAAAAAAAGCAAAGAGGTGGCGGAGGTGGGGAGTGCTGGTGTACCATTTAGCCCCAGCACTTGGGAGGCAGAGGCAAGTGGTTCTCTGTGAGTTCAAGGCCAGCTTGGACTACATAGAGAGTTCAGGGTTATATAGTGAGATTCTGTCTCGAAAAAACAAAGAATAACAACAACAACCCCTCCCACAATAAAAAAAAATCCCATATACTAATAAGGTGGTCATATTATAGCAAGATTTTTCAATGAGTAAGCTTTTTCATGTATGTGGTTATACTAAATAGTTCGTATGTTACAAACAAACAAAAAACTAGGGCATACAGATCTCTGCAGCTCCCAAAATTTGCCCGCAGACAAAGCTTTATAGGTCATTCTAATGAAAATGGAACTTTATAGTAAGGCAACATTAGTTTCACAGAGACATGTGACAGCAATGATTATCATCTCAGGCCTAGCAAGGATTAATTAATAATGTCTTAATGCTTCTGACGGGAAGTACACTGATCAGAAGGTTTTCTGGGAAGATAATTAAACCATGGAAAGAAAAGCAGAAGCCAACATCACCTGCCTCAGCTTTCTAGGGCACTGTGCTGGGGGTCGGGACTGTGGCTCGGAATCAGAGCTTGCCCAGCGTTCTTGAGGCCCTGGTTTAGTCCCCAGCACTGCAGACATCTCCAGGAAACACAGGCGTGTCTTGAGTACCAGGTATACTAGATACCAGTTGTTCTATTCTGTTTGACGTGGTCTTGTGTAGCCCAGGCTGGTTTATAATCCTCTTCCTCAGTCTCCCACGTCCTGTGCTTACAAACCTGTGCCAGCACGCCCAGCTAGACTGCATATATTCTTCCGTGTGTACCGTACTGTGCCGTGGTCATTGTTGACTGGGGAAGGGGCTACAATCTGATAAAAACCAATGTCCAGAAAGTGCTACGTGTACTTGGAAAAGCTAACACACTCTTGCCTCCTAAGAGGCAAATGCTTTAAATGTTCTATTATCATCACCTGCACTGGAGTTTTCTGTGGAGTCCTTGACCACGGGAGCAGGAATGCTGTGGCTGGGATGGAGCGGCAGTCTCGACCTGCCCTGCTTTCCTTTCTCAAGAGTCTCTGCTTCTCTCTACCCGAGGGTTTCTCAGCTGACAGTCACTGAATTAACTATCAATCTTGACAAGACTAGGAAACTTGGTTGGATATAGCTGAGTGGTAAGTGCCTAGCCTAGAGTTCCTGAGACCCTTGAATTCACTCTCCAGCACAGGTTACAAAAACAGCTCCAGAGTGTCGATGATACCAGAAAGGAGGAAGATATGATTCCTACAGAAGTCCTGGTAACAGGATTGTTATCTGTAAGGAGAACATGTGACGCCAGACTTTGGGCTCTCTTCTCGAAGTGATCCTTCTCTTTTCTTTCTTTCTTTCTTTCTTTCTTTCTTTCTTTCTTTCTTTTTTTTTTTTTTTTTTTGGTTTTTAGAGACAGGGTTTCTCTGTGTAGCTCTGGCTGTCCTGGAACTCACTCTGTAGACCAGGCTGGCCTCGAACTTAGAAATTCGCCTGCCTCTGCCTCCCAAATTCTGGGATTAAAGGCGTGCACCACCACGCCCGGCTGTGATCCTTCTCTTGGACTGCGAATTTGAAGTATGGAAGAGAGAAGTTATCTCAGCAGACTTTGCCAAGTACCTTCCTTCCTTTCTTTCTTTCTTTCTTTCTTTCTTTCTTTCTTTCTTTCTTTCTTTCTTTCTTTCTTTCTTTCTTCCTCTCTCTCTCTCTCTCTCTCTCTCTCTCTTTCTTTCTTTCTTATCCTGAGACAGAGTTTCATTGTCCGTTGGCTGTTATGGACCTTATCCTACAGACCAGGCCGGCCTCAAATTCAGAAACTCTGCCTGCCTCTGCCTCCCGTGCTAGAATTAAAGGCGTGCATTACCACTGCTCCACAAGAGTTCAGTCCCTTATGCAACAATGTATGCGCACAGGTTCTACATTCAAACTAGGAGGGCTAGACAGGGTCTCTACTGTTTCGCTAGGCCCCTCCCCTACAGGCCCTCTCAATAGGATCACTTCCAGTAATTTCTCCCCTTTCTGAACAATCCACAGCCCCCAACTACAAAGAGCGTGTTACCTGGGTAACAGATACAGCCACGTTTATGTAATATTAAAGAACTATTCTTACATGCTTCTAAAATGGGAAAGGAAGTTTGAAGCCAGGCTGAGCTACATGGCAAGATCTTTTCCAGAATTTTCCCGATCACCTGGGTGAAGAGAACTCAGCCAAAAGAATTCTTTTAAAATATTTTTTCCAAGTAGCTAAACCCAGTCTCTCTCCTTAGTGATTCACTGTGTTAGAAGAGATAGTGAGAATTGTAATGTATAAGCCTAACAGAGAAAGGACCAGCCCAGGGGCCTCTCCTGCCTGTCTCTATTTCATTGTTGCTCATATTATAAGGAACTGACTAGACCTTCTTTTTTTTTTTTTTTTTTTTTGCTTTTCGAGACAGGGTTTCTCTGTATAGCCCTGGCTGTCCTGGAACTCACTCTGTAGACCAGGCTGGCCTCGAACTCAGAAATCCGCCTGCCTCTGCCTCCTGAGTGCTGGGATTAAAGGCATGTGCCACCACGCCCGGCTGACCTTCTTGATTTATTGTGAAAAAAGGAAATTACAATGAAAAGCGCTAGTAAGGGTGTCAGGCACATAAAACAAACAAACAAAGAACAACCTCAACAAATGTTAACTAATATAACATTCATCAAATGGAATATGCTATTGTTCTCTGTGAATTTGAGTCCAGCCAGGTCTGCAAAGTGAATTCCAGGCCACCCAAGGCTACTTAAAGAAACCATGTTTCAAAAAAAAAAAAAAAGAAAGAAAGAAAGAAAGAAAGAAAGAAAGAAAGAAAAGAAAAAAGAGAAAGAAAGAAAGAAAGAAAGAGAAAAGAAAAAAGAATATGCCAGTTGCCAATTTTTTAAAATATTTTTATTACATTCATTTGTTTATTGGTTGGAGGAAGTTGGAGGGAGTTCATGGTCATGTGTGTAAAGGTATGCATGTCTGTGGACAGGTTGAGGGAGAGAGTCCTCTCCTTTCACCACATAGGTCCCCAGAATCAAACTCGAGTTACCAAACCTAGTGGCAAGTCTCTTTTTCTGCTCAGCCATCTCGCTTGCCCACATCCCCTTTTGATTCCTGAAGTGTGAGGTTAGAATGAATGAAGTGCAGTGCTCTTCCCGTTACTGCTAGCACACGTTAGGCACATGCTCTCCCCTGAGCTAGGTCCCAGCCCTTCATCTTTAGACACAGGGTCTTGTAGCCCAGGCCAACAGTGTCATTTTTTTTTTTAACTTTTGTTTTATATGCATGAGTGTTTTGCCTGCATGTATTTCTGTGTGTCTTGAGCCTGTCTAATTCTGACAGAGGCCAGAAGAGGGCATCAGATTGCCTGGGACTACAGGTATGGACAGTTGTGAGCCACTGAATGGGTGCTAGGAGTCAACCCGGCTCCTTAACCTCTTAGCCACTGGGCTGTGTCTCAATACACACCCAAACTTCTTTTCTTTTCTTTTCTTTTCTTTTCTTTTCTTTTCTTTTCTTTTCTTTTCTTTTCTTTTCTCTTCTCTTCTCTTCTTTTCTTTTCTTTTCTTTTTTTCGAGACAGGGTTTCTCTTTATATCCCTTGGCTGTCCTGGAACTCACTTTGTAGACCAGGCTGGCCTCGAACTCAGAAATCCGCCTGCCTCTGCCTCCCGAGTGCTGGAATTAAAGGCGTGCGCCACCACTCCCATCTGCAAGTGTGCTTTTAAACTCTGAGCCATCTCTCCAGACCTGTCAAGTTTTTAAACATAATATCTGGTATTCAACTGACAATAATTAGACAGTAACCAGATAGAATCTGGGTCCAGCAATAGCTCAGTGGGTAAAGAAAGGCCCTTGATTACCTGAATTCGATTCCAGAAAACCCACACTGGAGAGAACCAACTCCCCAAGTTGTCCCTTGGCCTCCATACGTGTGCTATGTCATATGTACAGCCACTACACAAAATAAATAAATGTAAAACGTAATAATAATAAAACAGGATCTGACTTTAAAACAGAAGACAAAATAAATCCAGGCTCAGAGCTGAGGATGTGGCTCAGTCAGTAGAGTGCTTGCCTAGCAGTCATGAAGCCCTGGGGTCCCATTTACTGGATACAAACTAGACACGGTGGCTTATTCTGGTGCTCAGGAGACAGATGCAAAATCAAAAGTTTAAGGTCAACCTCAGCTGCATAATGAATTAGAGGCTAGCCTTGGGCTACTTGGGATCCTAAATAAATAAATAAATACAGACTCGGATCTAAACTGCCCATAAGTAACTAAAATGTTCAAAGTGATAACCACAAAGATAAATTTTTGTTCAGAGGAAGTAGACTCTATGCTGACTCACATTTTGAGATGCCATCGCCTACCCTCTCCCACAATGCAGATTACAAGCCAGGAACCCCTGGGGCTTACTTACTAAAAGGTCTTGAGTCTCTTGCGAGTGTCTGCCTGAACCACTAGCTTTTCCTGAGATAACTGAGATTGAGGTGACTAAAAACCCTTAGGTGTGAGCCAGTATGGTGACAGGCACGCGCTTGGGAGCCCGAGACAGAAGGATAAGTTCAATCCAGGAATTCAAGGCCATCCTGGGCAGCACAGCAAGGCTCCTTCTCAAAAATGAGAGGGGGGAGCGAGGGAAAGAGAGAGGGGAGAGAGAGAGCAAGAGAGAGGTGCGGGCAGAATTCCAACGGGGGACATCAGCTGTACCTATGAATTCTTCTGACAATATTTAACACCTTCATTTCTCCTGAGAAAACTCCCCAAAACTTATAGTCTTCGCTGCCTGTATCTCTTCAAAGAACCCACCTGCACACTGCCCAAAATGAACTCAGGAGTCCCAGGGATTCTTGGTCTCACCATCGGAAGATTTCAAAAGCAGACTGACGCAGAGTAGACAGGCAGAATCCGTTTACTGAAACAAAGGAAAAAGCTACTGTCCAAAGGTGAGGCGCTGAATAAGAGGCAGAGTACCACACTCCCCAGGGGGCATAAAACCATACAGATAATGAAATGTTTTTAGAATATCAAGATCTCAGTGTTCCCTGAGGAGCACTGCAGAATACAACGGCAGAGTGGCACGCGCTCTTTGTCCAGAAAAGACCCTGGCCAGGCAAGTTAAACTGGTACCTCATTGTCTCTGTCTCCCTGGCTCCTGGCCGTCCATGTCCCTTTCAGTCCTAAGACAACCCCTCTGGCACCATTTGTCCCTCTCAGGACCCAACACACGGTTCCCAGCCCCAGGAAGGGTCTTCCAGCACTAGGGGTGGTTCTCGAAGTCTCTCGGAGCTGTAAGGTTCGGGATCACGGGACTCCCTGCCCAGCCTTGCAGCCTTGTCAGAGGAAATGGAGCAAGGCTCAAGTGATGGCTTTACCTGTGGCTCCTCTGCAAGGGAGGGTCCATGAAAGGGAGACTGGTCAGGATGTCAGGCTGCTCAAACTTGTATGCCCCCTTATCAGGCTTCAGGGACTTCCTTGATGATGGGCCAGCCCTACATTCTGGGTTCATATAAAAGTTAAAATGGGAGCTGGAGAGGTGACTCAGTGGTTAAGAGCACTGACTGTTCTTTCATAGGTCCTGAGTTCAATTCCTAGCAACCACGTGGTGGCTCACAAACATCTGTAATGAGATCCGATGCCCTCATCTAGTGTGTCTGAAGTCAGCTACCATATATCTCTTTCACTTGCCAAAAACAAAAACAAGGGCTGGTGAGATGGCTCAGTGGTTAAGAGCACCGACTGCTCTTCCAAAGGTCCCGAGTTCAAATCCCAGCGACCACATGGTGGCTCACAAACATCCGTAACGAAATCTGATGCCCTCTTCTGGAGTGTCTGTGGATAGCTACAGTGTACTTACATATAGTAAATAAATGAATCTTTAAAAAAACAAAAACAAAAATACAAATTACAACCAAACTAAAAACTATAACACAACACTAGTACTGAAAGATAAAAATAAAAAACTCAGATGTGAGCCAATGAGATGGCTAGTTCAGATGGCTGGTTCAGTGGGCAAAGAGACTTGCCACCAAGCCTGACAGCCTGAGTCCAATCTAGGCAACCTGCATGGTAGAAGGAGAGAATTGACTTCCTGAATTGTCTTACAGATGCTTGTGAGCCGCCATGTGGTCCTGGGAATTGGACTCAGGACCCTTAGAACATCAGCCAGTCTTCTCATGCACTGAACCATTTATGTCTCCAGACCCTAGCTAAAGCCCTTTAGATGGGTTTTAAACTAAATGTGTTAAGACAGCTGTTGGGACAGGAGGGTGGGGAGTTTGAGATCAGTAAAAACTACAGACTAGATCCTATCTGGTTAAAAAAAAATTAAATGGGCCAGGCAGTGGTGGCGCACGCCTTTAATCCCAGCACTTGGGAGGCAGAGGCAGGCAGATTTCTGAGTTCGAGACCAGCCTGGTCTACAGAGTGAGTTCCAGGACAGCCAGGGCTGTACAGAGAAACACTGTCTCGAAAAACCAAATTAATTAATTAATTAATTAATTAATTAATTTAATGGATGTGGCCAAGTGAATATAAGATCTGAATTAGAAAGACTTGAGGAACTGGGTGGGCATGGTGGGTGCTGTAATCTCAGCATTCTGGAGACTGAGGCAGGAGGATCACAGTTTCTTAAAGGCCAATCTGAGCTGCACTGTGGGACTTTGTCTCAAAAAAGTAAAGGAGGAGAAAGAAGGGGGTGGAGATAAAGCACTCAAAGGGGAGCTGGAGGTGGAGGGGAGGGGTGTGGTGCCCTCCTTGGAGGAGTTAGAGAGGTAAGGGATGCTGTGCTCAAACCACAGAGCCTTGTTGCTCCGGGTTGCTTAGCAGCAGCTGTCTGGGGACTCAAGCACTCTGATGTGGGACATTTGCCCACAGCAGTTTTTCGTGATTGTTCAGAACTTTATACAGATATGTTGATGTAACTCTTCTACAGTGGGCTTTTAGAATTTCCCAGAGGCAAAAGGAGATTAGTGTAAAAGGTAAAGACAGTGAGAATTCTTTTCTTTTTTTCTTTTCCTGAGGCTGTCCTGGAACTCACAGAGATCCATCTGCCTCTGCCTTCCAAGTACTGGGTTCAATTCCAGGATAGCTAGAGTTACACAGCTACAAACGCCTTGTCTCAAAAATATAGAAACAACTCAATAATAATAGACATGGCTTAGCAGGAAGGGGTGCTTGCCACAAAGTCTGTGGAGTGGAGTTCAATCCTCAGAACCTCATGGAGGAGAGGAACAATTCCCTCGAAATGTCTCATATATATATACCATAGCATATGTGTGTGTGCCTCTGTGTGTGTGCCTCTGTGTGTGTGTGTGTGTGTGTGTGTGTGTGTGTGTGTGTGTGTGTGTGCATATAAGCAGAAGCATTAAGGGTTACCTTTAGCTACCAGCAAGTTTGAGGTCAGCATGGACTATATGAAACTCTATCTCAAGACAAAAAATACAAAGGCAACAACTCATCTATACGAATATGTCATAATAACACCCATCCCTTTGTGTGCTGACTTAAACTTAAGGCATTTTTATAACTTGTTTTAATTTATGTGTCCACATTGGTGTTCTGCCTGCATGCATGTCTGTATGAGAGTGTTAGAGTAACTCCCTGACTCTGGAGTTATAGACAGTCGTGAGGTGCCATGTGGGTGCTGGGAATTGAACCAGGGTCCTCTGGAAGAGCAGCCAGTACCTTTTAACTATTAAGCCATCTCTCCAGCCTCTAACAGGTTTTTTTTTAAATTAAGGAGTATTCATGCTGAAATTTTTCTCCAGCTTATAGTCCCCTGATGCCCCATAACAGAGGGTAACCTCTCTAAGGCATCCTCTGCATACATAGCACTTTCTTCCTCTTTTACAGACTCTTCTCATCAACCTCAAAACTGTCCTAATGCTTCCCATTCTAAATAGATCTTCCCTTAAAATTACTCTCAGGAGCCTGGTAGTAGTGGTACATACCTTTAGTCCCAGCACTAGGGAGGCAGAGGCAGGTGGATCTCTGAAAGTTTGAAGCCTGCCTGGTCTACAGAATGAGTTTTAGGACAGTCAGGGCTACACAGAGAAACTCTGGAGAAAACAAAACAAAACAAAAATTCAGACTACCAAACACATATCTCTCATTCTCTTTGTAGTAAATTCCTCAGAAGAGGCTTCTCACTGATTTAAAAGTCCCATGTAAACTATCCAGGTCAGGCAGCTTTTCACACAACCAACACAGACTTCTAACGCCTCTGCCAGTATTTTCTAGCAAACCCAACCAATTAGCTTTGAACTTTAATTTACCAAATAAACCCAGATCCTGCCCATCCCACAAAAGAAAGAAATTATAGTTCACAGCTCGGGGCAACTGTGTAGATATAAGGGAGGTCCACAGCCAGGGAGAGTTTCAGTGTCTCAGCAGCTTTAAGAATATATCTTAAAGCTGGGCGGTGGTGGCGCGCCTTTAATCCTAGCACTTGGGAGGCAGAGGCAGGTGGATTTCTGAGTTTGAGGCCAGCCTGGTCTACAAAGTGAGTTCCAGGACAGCCAGGGCTACACAGAGAAACCCTGTCTCAGAAAAACCAAAAAAGAAGAAGAGGAGGAAGAGGAAGAGGAAGAGGAAGAGGAAGAGGAAGAGGAAGAAGAAGAAGAAGAAGAAGAAGAAGAAGAAGAAGAAGAAGAAGAAGAAGAAGAAGAAGAAGAAGAAGAAGAAGAAGAAGAAGTATCTTGAGGAGCCAGGTGTGGTGTGGTGCATGATTTTAATCCTGGCATGCTGGAGGCAGAAGCAGAGTGGATCTCTGTGGGTTCGAGGGCAGTCAGGGCTGTGGAGAGAGACCGTCTCAAACAAACAAACAAACACTCTGTTAATTGCTCACTGTTAATTCTACCAAATGAGAGTAAAGACCATGACCCAAATTATTTTATTTATTTATTTTTTTGAGACAGGGTTTCTCTGTATAGTCCTGGCTGTCCTGGAACTCACTCTGTAGACCAGGCTGGCCTCGAACTCAGAAATCCGCCTGCCTCTGCCTCCCGAGTGCTGGGATTAAAGGCCACCACGCCCGGCCCCAAATTTTTTTAGTTAAATTAAGAAAGCTTTATTTTCTGTCAGACAGGGCTGTCTCCCTATAGTTGAATTTGAGAAAATAGCATCGAATACAGGAGACAGTGTGGTTTATATGGCTTTAAAAACTGCCAAATAGTTGAGGGGGTATCCAAGGGTTGAAGGCTGTTTTGGGTATGTAGGAATTTAGCTGAACATTTCAAAAATTATTTTCCAGAACATCTTTATTAGCGTGGAGATCAGGGCATAGGGTGTGGAACATATCACATTCCAGAAAATGGGTCAAGATGCAGTGATACCCAAGTTTTATGGAAAACAGAAATGAATTTATTTTGACCTTGTAAGAAGATAGCTTTTAATCTTACCATGAAGTCAGACTGGTCCATCACTCACATGAACACAAGACCCTCCCACTTAGTCATCTCAAGCTGTCCTTTTTTTTTTTAATTGTCCTTTTTTTTTTTTTTAATTTATTTACCTTTATTTTATGTGCATTGGTGTTTTGCCTGCATGTATTCTGTGTCAGATCTTGAAAGTGAGATGCCTTGCCATGTGGTTGCTGGGATTTGAACCCAGGTCCATCTGGAAGAGCAGTCTGTGCCCTTATCCACTGAGCCATCTCTCCAGCCCCTAATACTCTTTTACCTATCATGACTGTCCACCTTTGCTATCCGTGTCCTTATGCTTCCTCTTGATGACCCTGTTAGTTCTTCAGTCTCAGCATTCAGTGTGTGCGCCTTGCCTCCCATTGCTTTGCAGCTTTTGAAGCATTTGAAGATATGGTGCTGGCCATGAGGCGTTCAAGGTGAGCGCTAAGGCTGGCCCATTTCATAGTGATAATGGCTTCCAGAGTCAGGACAAATTTTTTTCTGGACCCCAGAAATACAGTTTTCTGCCTTATTTGTAAACAAAATATTAGTGGACTTGTGCTTCATTGAGTTATTTATAGGGTGAGCTGCAGAAATCCCTTGTGTTTAAGTTTTGGTTCGTGCTGAGCCAGTAAGAAACATCACAGTGGAAGGCAGGCCTGAAAGTTCAGATCTTAGTGCTGTCAGACCCCTGCCCAGAGTCCTGCAGGTTTCTGGGGGAAGAAAAGAAACAGAAGGTCATCTGTCCCACCTGGTCCCACATTTTTTTTTTTTTAGTGACATATACATTCTCTTAGGCTTCATGTTGTATGGACACCACTGGGAAGTGTTTTAATTTGGGGAGTTGGTGGAAAGTTTGGGGAGCATTTTGATGCTCTATTTCTTTCTTTCTTTATTTCTTTTTTGAGACAGGGTTTCTCTGTGTAGCCTCAGTTGTCCTGGAACTTGTTCTGTAAACCAGGCTGGCCTCAAACTCACAGAGATCTGCCTGCCTCTGACTCCCAAATGGTGACTTTTTACAGGTTCAGGCCACTACACTTGGTGTGCCATCCAGGACTTTTATGTAAACGCCAACCAACCTCACGACTTCATCTGCAGGCTGTCATTTGTTCTGGCTCCAACACCCACAGTATTGAGAGTGAAACACACTTGTCTCAGGCTTGGCAGCTCACAGAATGCCCGGTGCCAGGGCTTTGTGGGTGGGGATAGGACTTATAAAGCAGTATTCACAGAATATTTCCAACAACAAAACTTTTCAGGGCCAGGACTGTGGGCTGGCATGAAGCTGAATCTTGTGTGCCCCAGAGCCTCAGGCCCTAGGACTCCGGACAGCAGGGAAACAGCAAGACTGATGCTTTTTAGATGTTTGGGAGCATCTGCCTAAAACCTGCCCAGGAACGCTATCTAAATGCAGACAGAGTAGGCGCTCGTACTCCATTTTAAAACTGTCTCATGCTATTCCATTGCACTGTGAGTTTTAGTTCAAGCTGGGGATGTAGCTCAGCTAGTAGGGCACAGAGAACCTTGGCACTGTATAAAACAGGTGTGGGAGTACAGCCTGAAAGTAAGCCCTGTGAATTCCAGGACCACCTGGTCTACATAGTGAGTTCAAGAAAAACCAGGGGTATATAGTAAAGCCAAGCCTTAAAAATAAAAATCATACTGAATCGTGGATTCAGAGGTTCAAGTCAATGGTCATTGTTGCCATTGCTAATAGGCCTGTGACAGGCAGAGACATCACATCAGAAGGCTATAACAGGGGAAAGTTGATCACCTCTTGGAGATCCAAGAAGCAAAGATAATGAATGAGAGAGGAATAAAGGGATACCCTTGTAAGGAGGCCCAGAGTAACTGACTTCCTCTGCTTAGAACACACCCCCAGCTTCCACCATCCCCCAATAATACCATCATATTATGACCACTTCAACAGATTAACCCATCAACTGAGTCAAAGTCTCCATGAGCTGATCAGTTCCTGAATGTCCCATTCCTTAACACATTTTGGGGTGCATTATCCAAACCACAGGACTAATCTACTTCTTCATTTAGTCAGCATGCCATGATCCATTGTCTTTCAGACATAAGGTAGTTGTCCCAGGACCACTTTAAAATAATTTTTTAACTTTTAAGAAAAATTTAGGGGCTGGTGAGATGGCTCAGTGGTTAAGAGCACTGACTGCTCTTCTAAAGGTCCTGAGTTCAAATCCCAGCAACCACATGGTGGCTCACAACCATCCA
>LR754416.1:0-52723 GCA_902729485.2 Mus minutoides
CAAATACCTGGCCTCCAGTGACACTCCTGCCACAGACTCATAAGTAGTTAGGACTACAAATGTGTACTACCACAGTAGGCAAATGTTTGCCTCTAAGGAAATGCCAAGCTATTTAACACATCGGCTGTGCTACTTTTTATTTCTATCAGCAGAGTGTGAAATTTCCACTTTTCCTGAATTTCTCTAACATGTAATACTACTCTTCAGACACTCTAACCCCTACAGGTGATCAAACCCAGACCTCACTAGGCAAGTGCCCTACTATTTACATATAGAATATATTCTCAGGAAGTTGGCTACCCAATCAATTGTTTTTGAGGCAGGATCTCATTCTATAACCTAGACTGGACTAAAAGTATGTAGCCAAGGCTGGCCTCAAACTCATAGCAATCCTTGTGCCTAAATGGTAAGTACTAGGGTTATAGATCTGAGCCACTACGCCTAGCTTACCTAGTCAGGTTTTCTGTTTTTGCTTTGTTTTGTTTTTCTACACAGAGTTTCCCTATGCAGTTCTGGCTGTCCTAAAACTCACTCTAGCGTCCAGGCTGGTCTCACAGACAGATCGCCTGCCACTACCTCCCTAGTGCTAGGATTAAAGCCACCAGTGCCCAGCCCTAACCAGTTTTAACAGAACTAATCTTATCAAATTCTGCATATATGTGTAAAATACTGTTACATGAAAGAGTGAAGCACAAACTTACTCTAAAAAGAAAAAAAACTATACAAACAACTAGGTACAAGACACTGAAGGCACATATACACAGAAAGATTAGACTATTCAAAGTATAAAATCTGAGCCTGGAGAGATGATCACTCAGTGGTTAACAATACTAGCTGCTCTCATAGAGGACCTGGGTTCCATTTCTAGTACCCACATTTCAAGTCAGAACTGTCCACAAGCCCAGTTACAGAAATGGACTTTTGGCACATACATGGTGCACAGGCATACATGCAGGCAAAACACCCATACACATAAAATTATTTTTAAAATAACAATTTCTTTTTTAAGTTTGTTTGTTTGTTTGTTTAAATATACAATCCAAGGCTGGCAGTGTATCTCAGTGGATAGAGCATTTGCCTAGCATGCATAAGGCCTGTGCTTTATCTCCAGTATTAAAAGTCTGTTTCAATATATACAATGGAGACAATGATACCTCCAGCATATGTGGTAAGGATGGGACACCTATGTATATAAAATGCTTCTCACATAACTTGACACTATGGGCCTATAGTAAATGGTTAGATGTATCTACTTAGAGCATACACACTGTTCTAACTGATAGCCACTGTTTAGCTTTGCCCTTTCTGTTTTCAGACTGACTTACACAGTGGTCCCGTGCATGCAAGAAGTCAAAGAGCTCCTCTGTACAATCCTCTTCTGTCTGTGATCGGGAAGACACGCGATTATCACACAACTCTAGTCGTTCCCGGGCCTTTACACACTTCTCCAGCTGTTCACAGTGCTCTCTCACTGTTGTTAGGGGGTCCTGATGAAGAAACAGGGACAGGGGGAGAAAAAGGAACAAAATGGAAGTTTCAGGAGACATCTACTAAATATAAACAAGTTGGTCTTTGGGCAGTATAATCAACAAATAAAGGTGCTATCTCTGAATTACTACACAGGCCAGCAGGCAGAGCCATACTATAGTCAGAAGCAGCACCTATTTAATACCTCCTGGATCTCTGATGCTTAAGCAATAGGGAAGTTTCAAATTTCTGCCTTCCAAGGTTGCCAGTATACACTGAAAGCCTCAGCCCTATCTGAGAAACAAGACAGTAAAGGGAACCTTGTCAAGCAGAAAGTACATCTACTGGAGGTATCGTTTAACCCAGCATTAGGATTCAATTTCTCTTATGTAAGAATCAGGCCTGGCCCCCTACTTGCAAAGTCAGAAAAATGCAAACATGGAGAACTAACAAAATTTCCTTCTAGAGTTCTTTATTAAACACACACAGCAGATGAGTGCCAGGCCTTCAGGATGCTGTCTGATTCCTGGTAGGACCAAAGAAGCCCCAGACCTAGAAAAGACATAGCTTTCTAAGGCTCACACTCCCACACAACCCATTGCACAGGAGGTATTAAAGGCTTGTCCCAGCATTTTTCCCAAGTTGTCACAGATTCCTTAAAATACCCTGGAGTTACATTACAGCTCAACCTTCCAATTCTAGTAAGGTAGTTCCAAACTGGAGGCCACTCTTACCACTAATTCTTCCTCTTCTTCCTACAAAAGGGAAAGAAAATTAAGTCAGCAGCAATCGTATAACATGCATTTCCCTAATCACATTTATACCATAATTATGAAAAAGAGACTGTATCAGTCACATTATTTTATGATGTCTTGTCATCCTAACTTCAATCTCAGTGCTAAATCTTGCCTTCCCAGAACTAGCTAATTTTTAGGGATAATATACATTTGCCTGGGAACACACCTTTCATGTACCAATCTAAAACCCATCTACCAAATCACTGTCTTAAGCAAAAATCTCACACACCAACTTTGTATTACACCTATCCAGAGCCAAAGGTCAACAAGGGACCAGCACCATAGTTCAGAGCTCACTGAAATTATTCAAACTATCCAATCCTTAAATTGATGAAGCTTGTTCACCTTGCCTCCATCATTCCGCCCCACAGGAACCAAGGCTCTGAACCTTGTTTTCCCTGTGATTCTTTATTTGTGCTTGAGATGGTCTCACAATAGCCCAGACTGGCTTCATATTTGTAGCAAACCTCCTACCTCCCCTTCCCAAGTACTGAAATTATATACATGAGTCACTATATCCAGTTTCCTTCCCAACTTTTTTTTTTTTTTTTTGGTTTTTCGAGACAGGGTTTCTCTGTGTAGCCCTGGTTGTCCTGGAACTCACTTTGTAGACCAGGCTGGCCTCGAACTCAGAAATACGCCTGCCTCTGCCTCCCGAGTGCTGGGATTAAAGGCGTGCGCCACCACGCCCGGCTCGGCTTCCCAATTTTTATAAAAATACTGGTGTGTGTGTGTGTGTGTGTGTGTGTGTGTGTAGCATTTGCACATGTGTGCGCAGGTGTAGGTGTGTGTATCATTGTGCATGGAGGCCAATAGGGGAATGGGACATCAGGTATCTATCTACAAAACAAAAACAATCTGCCTTTGTTTAACCAAGCGTGGGGTACTCTCTTGTAAACCCAACACTTAAAAGGCAGATGACCAGGAGTCCAAGTTTGAGTCCAGTCAACCTGGATGATATATGATCCTGTCTCAAAACTATAGTAACTAAAAAATAGCTAAACTTTATTTATATTCTAAACCAAGTTTAGAGGAAAACTAACTTAAAAATATTTTCACTATTTTTTTTTTAACTACAGGGGTGTGTATGTGTGTACGTACATATGAAAATGCAGGTGCCTGTAGAGGACAAAGACATCAGATTCCTTAGAACCGAAGTTAAGGCAACCGTGAGCCACCTGGTCTAAGTCCTGGGAACTGAACTTAGATTCTCTGCAAGAGCAGTACTGGATTTTAACCACTGCACAATCTCTCCAGCACCTTTGCTAGACTCTTAAGTTGAATTTGGAATACGAATATGGTCAAACCTAAATGCTTCTTTAGTCAACTTAAAATTATAATCACTGCCAAAGCCAGGCGTGGTGGCGCATGCCTTTAATCCCAGCACTTGGGAGGCAGAGGCAGGTGGATTTCTGAGTTCGAGGCCAGCCTGGTCTACAAAGTGAATTCGAGGACCGGCAGGGCTATACAGAGAAACCCTATCTCGAAAAAAAAAAAAAAAAAATATATATATATATATATATATATATATAATCACTGCCTTTTAACTTGCAGATAAATATAAGAAAAGGGAACACCAGGCCCCACATAATCTATTTCTAATTCCAGTGTATAACTTTTAATTAGTTTCCTTTCTTTCCCTAACTGTAAAAATTACCTATTAGAGCACAGGTCCTAAATCTGGTGCATGGCACAGTGATTTGCCTGCTATAGATAGATACAGGCATCCACATTTGGGAGAAGATAAAGGCACACAGGGAAATGAAATCAACAATCATGTTTCCCAAATCCTAACACAAGACAGTACCCTAGAAGTGAGGACAGGAGGTTCCACTGTACCCTCTGCTCTTTACTCTTTACGTGATTGGCAAGGTTTCTCCTAATGTAAAGATGTTATATAGAATATAGGTGCTAGTGTTTCATCCAGGGCTGGAGAGATGGCTCAGCGGTTAAGAGCATTGACTGCTCTTCCAGAGGTCCTGAGATCAATTCCCAGCAACCACATGGAGGCTTACAACCATCTGTAATGGGATCTGATATCTGATGCCCTCTTTGCTAGCAGGGCTGGAGCAAGTGGGCAGCAGGAGGGTAGGTGGGGGGGGGGGTTAAAAAAACAAAACAAAACAATTTATTAAAGGGATAGAGAGATGGCTCAGTAGCTAAGAGAATGTGCTGTTCTTGCAAAAGAACCAGCGTTGACTCTCTTTTTTAAAGATTTATTTTAAGAACATGAGAGGTTTATCTGCATGTATACCTGCAAGCCAGACAGAAGAGGGCATTAGATCATAGTATAGATGGTTGTGAACCACTATGTGCTGAGAATTGAAGAACAGCCAGTGCTCTTAACCACTGAGCCATCACTCCAGCCCCACCAGATTTGACTCTTAACACCTACATGTCATCTCAAGACCATATCTAACTACAGTCCCAGGGGATCCAACACCATCTTCCAGCCACATATATTTAGGTAAAACAATTGTATGCATAAAAATAAGCTATTTTTTTAAATTCACAAAGAAAAAAGTATCCCCCTAAAAAGAGCCTCTGACATCAGAGCTCAGTGGTAAAGAGCATGCTTAGAATAATTAAGGCCCTGGGTCCAAGCCCTAAAACCATCAGGTAAAATTGCTTGCTACCAAGCCTGAGTTTGATCCCAGGAGCCCATGTGAAAGGACTTACAGACAGACGCATGCACACACCAACACCTATGCTCACAAAAGATGGCTCAGCAGTTAAGAGCACTTGCCTCTCTCCCAAAGAACCCTGGCTCTTCCTAGCTCCTACATGGTTGCTCACAAACATAACTCCAGTTCCAGAGGATCTAGCGCCCTCTTATGGTCTCAGAGGGAATCAGGAATTACAAGTGGTGCAAAGGTATACATGTAAGCAAAACACAAATATACACATAAAGTAAAAATATAATGGGGGGGGAGACACCTGAAATTAGCATTCTAGAAGCAAGACAACTGTGTCATTTCCCAATTAGCATCACTATAACAACACTAATGTGTTAAAAACACCATGCTAAACAAATCCAAATACAGGTCTAATTCTGTTCCCACCAATGAGAAAATCCAAAGTCACACTGAATAAAAAGATTTAAGCTCCATTCATTATGGATATTTCATAAAATTAATTTAACTTTTTTCATTTTATTATTTAATTGATTTGTTGATTTATTGGTTTTTTTTTTGAGACAAGATCTCTATAGTCCTGGCTGTCAGGGAGCTTGATATGAAGACCAGGATGGCTCTGAACTTACAGAGATCCTCCTGCCATTGCCTCCTGAGTGCTGGGATTAAAGGCACGGACCACCATGCTTAACTTTCTTAATTTTAAAACTTATATTCTGCTGTGGTATCCTGTTAAACTTTCTGAAAATGAAAACTAGAAAAAATTAAGGGATAAATAATTTTCCAACTAATTCCAAACCCATTAAGCCCCGATGGCTTGTCCTGACATAAACAGGACAAATGCACAGGAAATGGAAGCAAAGTGAGTCTTGGGCTAGAGCTCTGGCTCTCAAGCCAGGACGTCTGCAGTGGAGTCCCAGTTGCATGGTCTTGCTAGCTATGTGCCCTCAGACAAGATAAACGTCCTTGCTGCTGCCTCATCTACTAAAACGACAGAAATAATGTACCTGATATTTACCTCATGGGGAAGCTGTGCAAGTATCTTAGTGCATATAAAGCACTCAAAACATAAGCAGCCAATATTTATCACAATGATAATGATAATGATAATGAAAGAGCTCCCTCTTACACCACAGAATTACACTACACATTCTTAAACTGTCCCCAAAGACACAAGTCCTCAGCCATCTCCATCCCAAAAGATAAGGAACCACTTTTTGTTGGAGATGCTGGGAAGCGAATACAGGGCTTCTTAATTCTAGGCAAGCGCTTTACCGTGAAGCTAAACCCCAACTCCTGAAATGACTTTTCCAAAGTTTTAGTATTCCGAAGACTAGGGTCCCCGAAATCTCCATAAATAGACGTTCCTGACCTATGCTACGTTAAAGACTAACGTTGGTCTTTTGCTTCACGCACTTATCAAGTTAGAACCTCAAAAAACTGGGGGGGGGGGGGTTAATTTGTTTACACGAGTTTATCAGTGCAGCATTATAAACTCCAGATACACCTTCACATTCGTGGAATGGGGAAGCCAATCCCGAGAAAGACTATTAATCTGCCCAAGGTCAACCAAAGAATTCTGCCGGGGTGATGGTGATAAGTAGTGGAAACCACCTCTCTGGACCCCGCAAACCCTAGGTTATAAACCCGGAGCCCCGGGAGGTGCTTTGGTGAGCTAGGTCCCGGGCCTGCCATCCTCGTAGCCTTACCTCTTTGGGGTCTCCGGATCCAGTGAGCATCTTTCGTTCGTCCTCTAGTCCCATGTTGGGAGCCGGTTTGGGATTCAACAAGCGCAACAAGGGTAGCTACTCCACTTCAGGTTTAAGAAGGACTAGTAAGGGTCACTCGACGGATATCCGGCGACCTGGCCGGAAGTGCGGCATACTCCTCGTAGTCCCGAACACACGCACAAATTGGCCTGTACTACTCGCTAGCTGCAAGACGTAGGGGGAGCTGCTATAGACGCCTGCAGAGAATTTGCTAAGAAACATCCTTTCGGCCACTTCTTGCTCAAATGTGTTGACCTCCAGTATATTTTCCAAGTAGTATTCCTTAAGATACTTGAACCATCTGCCCATCTGTTTGATGGTCTTTTAATATAGTTCCTGTTCTTCCCCATATCCCTTATGGAGCGGTCCTAAAAGCTGACCTCTTCAAGATGGCGGCCAGCGGGTGTCATTCTCGGGCTCGCGCACCTCCCCAAGATGGCGGCGCCCGAGGCCTGGCGCGCCCGGAGTTGCTGGTTCTGTGAGGTAGCGGCAGCAACGACCATGGAGGCCACGTCCCGGGAGGCGGCGCCAGCGAAGAGCTCGGCCTCGGGCCCCAGCGCTCCCCCCGCCCTGTTCGAGCTGTGCGGGCGGGCAGTGAGCGCCCATATGGGGGTTCTGGAGAGCGGGGTGTGGGGTAAGTCGCCGAGTGAGGGGCGACCTCCGGCAGCGAGCGGGGGCGGCCCGGCGGCCAGGGGGCGCGGGGGGCGAGGCCGAGAGGCCCGGGGCGAGGCCCAGCCGGGAGCCCCGGGAGTTCGATGGTGGAGTCGGAACAGAAATTCCGTGACTGACATGGCGGGACGGAGTGAAGCCTGAGACCGAGAGAGCCGGTGAAGCCTAGCCGCGGCTCTCCTGGGGGGCGCGGGGGGCGAGGCCAGAAGGCCCGGTACGGGGCAGGGCTGCCAGGGCCCTAGCGACGGGGGCTGGAGTGGCAGGCCGGAGCCACAGGCTCGGAACTGACACTGGGCTGGACCGGACTGAGCGGAGGATTCTCCGATTTCGAACCGACGGGCAGAGATGGCCGGGCTGCCCCGGGGCAGGGGCCGACATTGGCAGGCCCGACCCGAGGCAGGGAGGACAGGCAGGGAGGACAGGCCCGGAGCCACCTGCGCTGCCGGCCCGGGGCCTCCGCTGTCCGCCGGGCACACCACGGGCAGCCGGACTCCCGGAGCCCCGCGGATGGGCGGGGTGGGACGGCCGAGCGGAGAGCGAGCGAGGGACTGGAGTCGGGGGAGAAGCCGAAAAGGCTGGGGGCGCCGTGGCCTGTTGGACGACCCGAGCGAGGGCTGAAGGGAGCGCACCGACGCCCCAGACCTCGCTGCTAAACTCAGCTGCCGATCCGCCCGCCGAGCAGGTAGCGCCGGAGGCCTCCTGGATGGGCCGGGGTGATGGTGATGGAGAAGGGCGGAAAGTGAGTGGAGGGCTCCGGGAGACGCTCCGTAAGCACGGACAGGCTCAGAAGCCCGGCCAGCGGGAAGGGCCGAAGAGGCCTCAGGCGGGGCAGGGGCCAGGGGATTCCGGACTGCGGAGCCCGAGTGGGGTGAGACGCGTCATGGGGAAGAGGCCTTGGGCCGAATAGACGGGAGCCGAGGCCTTAGGTGTGAGAGCGGCCGGTACCAAAGGGCTGGACCCGGCTAGACGGTCCGCTCCGCTACGGTGTGAGCCCAGGCCTGCAGCTCCCAGACCAGATGGCAAGGAGGCCCTGCTGGAGGAGGATACCGCAGGCCAGCGGCCTGGCAGCTTGAGCGGGGAAAGGGTCCACGATGTGAAAAGTGAGAGTAGAAAGTTAAAGAGAAAGTTAGGGCCTTCAGGAGACACAAGGGAAGGGAGGCCATGGGCCTGACAGAATGGTGCTAGTGGAGTAGGGTCAGGCTGAAGTTGGATGAAATCACAGGTCGGGCCAGATGGAAGGTGGAGGGAGGAGGAGAGGGTAACATCAGAGGAGGCTCCTGGCCTTGGAGTGTGCAGGGGAGGTGCCACCAGGACTGCCCAAGGTGGTGGTGACATCTTTGCCAGAAGGCAGGCCCTGGTCCGTTAAGACCTGAGAGTGAGGGTTTTGTTAAACTCCGAGGAGGTGGGTTTGCAGGATTGCTGCTGTAAGTGGCCAGCACTGTTGAGAAGGCCCAAGCGCCTCCCAGGAGGTGGGGGTGGGGGAGAAGAGATGGCTAAGAAGTCCTAAGGCCCTGTGTGAGCAGAGGAGATTGTGGAGGCCCAGTGCCAAGCTGCGCAGAAAAAGGTCAGGCTGACCCTATGTGAATGGGAGAAAGGCCTTCGTGGGGTTGAGAAGGGGCTCAGAGAAGTCCTGGAAATGTGGCAGCCTGTTATCAGCCTGGAGTCTTTAGATGCTGACCTTGGCTAGAAGAGGAGTTGGGTGTTAATGGAGGCCCTGACTTGCAAAGAGGAAGCATTTAAAAGGAAAAAAAAAGTATGGCTGGAAGCAAGCAAGGAACCTGTCCCAAGAATAAAGGGAACAGTAGACTTTGTAGTTAGGAGAGATGAGAATTCCTGTGAGAGGTGTGAGAGAGGATAGCTAAGCAGGAGGGAGCAGAGTCCAAAGGAAAGGGGGAAGCTCTGAAGGCAAGGCTTTTCTTTCTGTGTCCTCACTACTTCATTGTTCCCAGTTGAGAGGAGACAGGAGAGTCTGCAGTGGGCTAGATCCAGTAAATAGCCACCTAGTAAGAGCTTGACTCTATAAGAACTTTTAGAGGTGCCAAGAAAAAGGCTTGTCAAGCCCTGCTGTTTCGGAGGGAAGTCTCAGGGTGAGCTAGGAGACAGTCAGGAAAGGCTTCTGGCATTAGCGGACTAGCTCTGATGAGAGGGGAGTAACTGGATGCAACCCAAGCATGTAGTGAGAGACAGTGGGCCAGGCCAGACACTGCCTCCAGCCCTGACAACCTCAAGGCCATTCCTGGGACCCAACCAGCAGAATTGGCTCCTGCAGGTGACTGTCCTCTGACCTCATTCCTGCTGTGCCACATCTCTCAGTGATCTCTTATGATGAGAAAAGTTCATAGATGGTAGGTGACCTTAAATACCAGGATGTGAGATTTGAACTTTATCTTGTATGGAGTAGAGAGCTTTTGAAAGGTTTTGATCAGAGTATGTCATCAGGAAGAGCAAGATTGAGAGAGAAAGAATATAAAGACAGAGGTCAAAGAAACAGTGTGTCAGATGATAGACCTACATTACTGTAATAGCACAGGGAATTAATGTTCTCACTCAACAAGTACAGTGAATATTAATGAGTACCTAATAGATAAAAAACGTACACTAGATTCTTGGGCCTCCCGATTCAGTTATTCTTCAAGTAAAGAGAAAGTACACTGAGGGAAAGCTGTGTGTGTTGACTCTCACCTGTAATCCTAGTCCTCAGGAGGCTGAGACAGAAGTATTGCCTCAAGTTACAAGGCCGCTAGGAGAGAGACCCTGGCTTTAAAAAACGGAGGTGCCGGAAAGAGAGTATTCCTTTTACACAGGACAGTTCAGTTCCTAGCACCCATATCAGATCAAAACTGCATAGAACTCCAGTTCCAGCGGTCCCACACCTTTCGGCCTCTGCAGGCACCCTCACTTACTTGCACGTACCTCTATATAGACACACATATACATGCAATTTTAAAATATTTTTTTAAAAGTAGGTCAAAGAATAAAAGTTTTGGTATAACTACAAGATTGTAAGCTTAATAGAATAGAGATGCATAGACAGAATGAACATAATAATAGCCAGTATTCATTGATCTTATTATGGGCAGGTATTGTGTTAAACAAGTTACAAGCATGATTTTTAATGTCATGAGGTAGTCATTTCTAATCTATTCCCTCTTCACACAACCCCCCAATATACACATTTTGTTTTGTTTTGTTTTTAAAGATTTATTACTCTACATAAGTACACTGTAGCTGTCTTCAGACACTCCAGAAGGCAGAGTCAGATCTCATAACAGATGGTTGTGATCCACCATGTGGTTGCTGGGATTTGAACTCAGGACCTTTGGAAGAGTAGTCAGTGCTCTTACCTGTTGAGCCATCTCGCCAGCCCCACACATTTTGTTTTATTGAATCAGGATTTTGCTATATTATCCCTGGCTGTCCTGGTACTCATTATGTAGCTCCAGCTAGCTTGAACTTGCAACAGTCCTCCTGCCTCAGCCTCCCAAATGTTGGAGTAAGATTTTTCCCAACTTCTCTTTTTTTTTTTGTTTTTTGTTTTTTTGTTTTGTTTTGTTTTTTTGGTTTTTGTGTTTTAAGATTAGCACTGCTTTTTGTAATGAGGCCCGGGAGGCAGGGGGAAGAATAAATAAAGGCAACCCAAAAGTCTAGAATAAGGAAACTTTCATAATCACGGCTAGCCTTGAATTCCCGATCCTCTTGGTTCCAGGGAAAAACTGGCTTTGTTTTTTAAGATATGATGAATTTAGAGAAGAGCTGTCTTTGATTTTCATAGGTATTTACTACCTTCATAGGAAGGTGGTAGCTCAGAGTGTACTCAGAGCCAAGCCCAATGCTCCTTGGGCAGAAGTTTACTGACCTCAGTGAGCAAGCAGGTTAGTCTGTTTAACTCATCCTTTCCTCTGAATTTCCAGCTGCCTTAAGATAGAGAATGTTTAGAACCCAAGAAGGGAAAAAGTAAACTTTGTGTTTTGGTTTTTGTAGCCCTCCCAGGCCCAATACTTCAAAGCATCTTACCTCTGCTCAATATATATTACTTGGAGAGGATTGAGGAAACTGCTCTCAAAAAAGGTAAGTGTCTTTCTTACTCTTTCTCAGTCAATGATTGTGAACACCATGGTATTCTTCAGGAAACTGATAACCAATTAGGACTTTGTGATCTTCTAAAGTACTTTTAATCCCAGAATTTAGGAGGTAGAGGCTGGTTTATCTCCATGAGTTTGAGGCCAGCCTGGTCTACAGTTTCAGTTCTAGTCCAGCCAAGGCTACATAGTGAGACCCTATCTCAAAGAACAAAAGATAGAAACACCTACATAGCAGTGGAAAGATGGCTTAGTGGTTTAAGAGCACTTGCTGCTCTCAGGAAGAACCTCGGTTTGGGTCCCAACATTCATGTGGCAGTTAACAACATAATTCCAATACGTCGTTAGATTGTAGGAGAAGATCGGAGACACCCGTAGTCTGTACATCATATATTATATGAACTTCTGTTTTGGACGGTGTACTTTTTTTCTTTATGTAAAGAATATTTTTCATGGAAGTATAGATAAAAGAATATAAAAAAGGATCACAGGGTATTGTGTACGTAAGGTAGTGAAAATACGACTATTTTGTGTTTGAAACTATAGCTAGAACTTTTGGACAGTAGTTTTCCTAGATTTATATATTTTATGTATATGAGTACACTGTAGCTGTCTTCAGACACACCAGAAGAGGGCATCCGATCCCATTACAGATGGTTGTGAGCCACCATGTGGTTGCTGAGAATTGAACTCAGGACCTCTGGAAGAGCAGTCAGTGCTTTTAACTGCTCTGCCATCTTTCCGGCCCCTAATTTTTCTATTTTAACAAGCTGTTTCTCTTTTTTTAAAGATTTATTTATTATTTATCTGTAAGTACACTGTAGCTGTCTTCAGACACACCAGTAGAGGGCATCAGATGTCATTATAGATGGTTGTAAGCCATCATGTGGTTTCTGGAATTTGAACTCAGGACCTTCATAAGAACAGTCAGTGCTCTTAACCGCTGAGCATCTCTCCAGTCCCAGAAGCTGTTTCTCAATGGCTAATATTTATGTAACCTTGATTGGCCAAGCAGTTCTAGGTACTTAATCCAGAGAAATTCATTTACTCACTTGATTCTTTTTCAACAGCCCTATGAAATAGATATGAATTATAATTTATAGATGGAGTCGGGCATGGTGGCGCACACTTTTAATCCCAGCACTCAGGAGGCAGAGGCAGGCGGATTTCTGAGTTCGAGGCCAGCCTGGTCTACAAAGTGAGTTCCAGGACAGTCAGGGCTATACAGAGAAACCCTGTCTCAAAAAAACAAAACAAAAAAAAATTTATAGATGGGGAAACAGGTAGCTTTCCCATGATCATATAGCTTTACAATAGTTTATTAATATTCAAGTCTCAATCATCTGTCCTTAGAGTCAGTCTTGGCTACTCAGATAACTGTATGGCTCCTCTGAAGTCAGAGAACAACATGAAAGGCTGATATACTTCATTCATAGTGGGCAGCAAGCAGCCAACTGTAATACCTCTTCCTACAGGTCTCTCTACTCAAGCCATCTGGCGTCGACTCTGGGATGAACTGATGAAGACAAGGCCTTCCAGTTTGGAGGTAAGTTCAGGTACCAGGAAGAACTCCAGCCTAACCCTGCATAGTAAAAGCAAGTAGAAGTACATACACAAACTGGAAACTACTGAAGTATAGGGAGTGGATTTGGGAGCTGAGCTCAGGTGATTTGTCACACAGTTTTGGCTCATTTGGCTTTTAGCATTTACTTGTTCACCATGATTACAGGGTATACAAAACAGAAAAGGCTATGAACCCCATGGAATGCAGACCCATGATTCCTTGAGTTTTTGACAGAATTGATGCAAAAAACTAGCAAAGAATTAAAATAACAGAACAAACCAACTCATCTTTGCTAAGTTCAAAAATTCAGTTTGCAAGGCCTTGGTACATTCATCTAGCTTAGGGGAAGCTATATAAAAAGGATTAAGTGGGGAGGGTCTGTAGAGATGTGGTTCAGGGGTCAACAGCATTGGCTGCTTTTACAGATAACCTAGGTGCAGTTCCCAGCACCTTCATGGCACCTCACAACTGTCTGAGACAAATTCCACTTCCAAGAAATCCAGTGCCCCTTTCTGGCCTCACTGAGCACCAGATATGTACATGGTACATAGATATACATGTAGGCAAAACAACCACACACATAAAATTAAAATAAAAAATAAAAAGGATTAAGGACTAGTCTTCAGTGGTTGAAGCTGCTCATTGTGTACTGATCTGTGTGAACATAGGTGAGTGAGAGTGTATAGGACAAGGGGGAGGGATAGTCCTACCTGGTTTTGTAGTAGTCAGCCTTTGTGTCCCTAGAATAAGGAGAAGAAAAATTGATCAGAACTTCAAGATAATCCTTAGCTGCATACTGTTTCACGGCCAGCCTTCACTGCATAAAACTGAGACCCCGACTTCATAAAGACTCCTGTGAAGTAAAAAACATTCAATGTCATAATAATATGTGGAAAAGTAGAATTTTACCTCATGTTAGTAAACCTTTTTTGGTTACAGAATGTCATTCAGATTATCAAACATACGTCTGAATATCAAATGCCTTAATGCTTTATTGGTTGGAACAAACTGTCACAATATTTATTATTCATTCATTCATTCATTTGTTGAGGCAGGATCTTAACTATATAGTATTGGACCAGGCTGGCTTTCCCAGGCTCACAGAGATCCTCCTGTTTCTGCTTCCCAGGTTCTGGGATTAAAGGTTTGTTCCAGCACACCCAGCCCTGTTATAACTCTTTAGTTATGTTATTCAAGGGCCTTTGAAATATTCAAGTCTTTTTTTTTTTTTTTTTTGGTTTTTCGAGACAGGGTTTCTCTTTATAGCCCTGGCTGTCCTGGAACTCACTTTGTAGACCAGGCTGGCCTCGAACTCAGAAATCCGCCTGCCTCTGCCTCCCGAGTGCTGGGATTAAAGGCATGCGCCACCACGCCCGGCTATATTCAGGTCTTTTGACTAGAACTCAGCAAAAAGTATACTAAAATTGGAATAATACAGAGATTAGCATGGATGCTTCATAAACATAAAATCATGAAGTACTGTTTTTCTGTGACATAGGGTCATACTGTTTAGACCAGACTGGTCTGAGGTCACAGAGGTCCACAGACAGGCCTTTGTCTCCTGAGTGATGGTTTAAAGAACTGCTAGGTCCAGCCTCGCTCTGATGGTGTTTTGTTTATAATTCTCTCTTTTTGAAGTTTATAGCATGTAAAAGTTGACATAATCATGAAGATTTATTAATATTTATTAAATTTAATGTCAAAAACATTAGAAACAATTGAAGCATTCATGAGACTAAAGGTCTGGCTTAGTAGTAGTCCACTTTCCTAGCAAATGTGAGGTCCAGGGGTCCATTTCTAGAATAGGAAAATAATAGTCAATAACAGAATTGTTGCATCTTGTATTTCAAATACTAAAATCATTCTAAAAAAATATGTTGTTGGGTATGGTGGTACAAAGCTACATTATTTTATTTTATATTATTTTATTTTATTTTTGGTTTTTCAAGACAAGGTTTCTCTGTGTAGCCCTGGCTGTCCTGGAACTCACTCTGTAGACCAGGTTGGCCTTGAACTCAGAAATCCATCGGCCTCTGCCTCCCAAGTGCTGGGATTAAAGGTGCGTGCCACCACTGCCCGGCACAAGGCTACATCTTGAAAGAATAAAATAAAAACATTTAAATACATGGTATAATGCTCAAATTTGTCTCAGTGTCATAAAAACCAATATGTATATAACATTATACTCACACTCCAGAGTTGGCCTATACCTGATTTTTAGTTCCAAATCATTTTTCTGTCTTTTTTTCCTTTTCCAGGGATACAGAATAGTCCAGAATTTGACATATTATTATTCTACAACTTCTTTTTTTGTTTGTTTGTTTGTTTGTTTGTTTTGGTTTTTTGGTTTTTTGGTTTTTCGAGACAGGGTTTCTCTTTATAGCCCTGGCTGTCCTGGAACTCACTTTGTAGACCAGGCTGGCCTCGAACTCAGAAATCCGCCTGTCTCTGCCTCCCAAGTGCTGGGATTAAAGGCGTGCGCCACCACGCCCGGCTCTATTCTACAACTTCTAACAAAACTAAGTTATCTGAACTCTTAGAGATAGGATTGTTTACCTTTATACTAAGGAAGTTGGGGATCATGGTATGTACCTAGGCTGACTGCAAGGGGTTCATGCTATGAGAACTATCACCCTTATGAGATCATCCAAAATAAACATATGTCAACAGGACCAACCTATGGTAGTTCCATGTGTGTTTAATGTGTTTACAACAGAATCCGGTGTACTTTCCTTATTGACCAAAAATATCATTGTGAAAGTGAAGTCACATGCAGTCTGAAAGCCAAATTCAAGTGGAGATTGTGAAGGGTGGAGAGATGCCTCAGTGCTTGAGAATACTGGCCACTCTTCCAAAAGAGCCTTGTTTAGTTTCTAGAATGCACATCATGTATTACAGCTGTGTGCAAGTTTAGCCCCCAGGGTCCAATACCCTTTTCTTCCTTAGGCACTAGACAAAGAGACATAAATGAAAACAAAATCCCTATTCACATAAAAAAATTCACTCAGAGCCTTTTTTAAGTAGGGGGGGGAGGAATGGGGATGGTATTGGTATTGGAAGCATACCTGTAGTACCTACACTTAAAGAGGTAGAGGTAGAAAGGATAAGAAATTCAATTCAATAACAACTACTGATCTTGGGACCAGCTCTGGCAACAAAACCTCAAACGCTTTCTCAACAACAGCAAATAAATGAAATTGGAAGCAGAAGAAAAATGGACAAAAATCTGTGAACATCTATTAATACTAACAAGTATTTAGTTCCCCCTACCCCCTTATTTGTACACTTACTCTCATCACTATCAGTGTCTGAGCTTCTAGCTCATGGAGGACAGGCCAAAGTGGACAAATGTCATCTCATTAGCAGTGCACCATTCCCATTATCCCCATGCAAGAGGGTGTTTGGTTCAGTTTGTACTCTAGTATTCTAGTCCACAAAATGAGTTTCTTGGACTAGATTTCTCAGATATGTTTCAGCACCAAGGTTTTGCTTTTTTTTTTTTTTTTTCACGTTTTAAAAGTAGCAATGGAATAAAATCTGTTAAGAATTCATGAGAAGCCATTGAGAAAACCATTATAACTATATAATAACCTTCACAATTACTGTGTTGGTATAGTTTTTACAGATGGTTAAATAGGTCTTCCTCTAGTTAGTACACACTAGACCTAGCTTGAAGCAATCTGGCTCTGAGTATTTGTTTCTGTTAATTATGCCATGCTGCTCAAGTAGTTACCATGTTTGAGGTATTAAACTTTTATTAACAGATCTGAAAAAAATCCAACTGTTTCACCTACATGTTCACTATCCCTTGCAAGCAGAAACAACTGCAATAGCTTGGATCACACTCTTGTTCATATTTTTCATGGCCATATAACTTACCTGTAAAGTTGAAGGTTTATTGACGTTTGAAACAGGATCTCAATATGTATCTCTGGCTAGCCTGCAACTCAGAGATTTGCTTGTCTGCCCAGGATTGAAGCCATCTGCCTCATGCTCAACTTTGTAAATGATTCCCAAGACTGTATTTTAAGCTATCTGCATGCCTGTAATCCCAGGATGCTGAGGGAAGCTTGAGCTACATAGCAAGATCTTACCCTAAAAAAAACAAAAACAAAAACAAAAACCTGTATGTGGGCAACAAATATGTAGGGAAAGTGCTAGTGAGGCCCTAAAGGACTCAAGAACATCCTTTGCTGCCACTTAAAACTAAGCAGAGTATGGAGAAATGTTCAGTGTTAAAATGTGTTGTCCAAGGGCATTTGTTGAACTCAAGTTCAATTCCTGGTACCCACATAGTGGCCCTTTTTCTGACTCTTCAAACTAGACAAGTTGTACAGTTATACACACAAGCAAAACACCAATACACATAAAATTTTAAAATTTGTTGTTTAACATGCACAAGGCTTTGGGTTTAGTGCCCATCATTCAAAAGAGAGAAGAGAGGTTTGGTTGGTTGCCAGCTAAGTTTTCCTGCTTCCCTGGTGTCCTGCAAGTAAACAAGACATGTAGGTTGACTCAAGCATGAAAGTACTCCTAAATATTACCAAAGCAGACAGAGCCTAGCACAAAAGGCCAGACTTTTGCCTGAGGATACTAAGGTCCTACCTAACTCCTGATTTGAAATGAGGGTTTGGCTCTGGTAGGAAAGACTGACAAGGGTAAGTTAAAGATCAGAGAGAAGCGTTTTGTTGTAGTATCCCTCCTGATTGATAATCAGCTGCTGTGCCAGTTAATACTCTTAAAGTGCCTTTACTTCATCTTATTCATTTAACAATCTCTATCATAAAGTAGGTGATAGTATCTATATCTTAGAGAAGAAAAGAGGTCTAGTATACGAATGAGAATTGGAGCCTGTACTGAAGCCAGCAGGCTCTACTACAAGTTAGGAACTAGATGTATTACAGCAATTGTAAGGCTGTGAGTTGGATGTGGTGGCGCATATCTACTGTTTTCTACTTGGAAAACAGGCAGTAGAATTAATGTAAGGTCATAAGGCTGTATCTACAGAACAAAAACCTTCCAGTGCTTGTAAGAGTAAAGTCACTTGTTTGACATGCCTGGCAACCTGAGTTTGAGCTCTAGAACCTACATAAATATAAAACTAACTCCACTAAAGTTGTCCTCTGACCTACACACACACTGTAGCACATGAACTTCCCTAGCCCACAACCATAAAACTTAATCTGGAAAAAAAAAAACAAAACCCCACAACTCTGGGGCTTGCTATCTTGCAGAGTTAGGTAGCCCTTCTTTTTTTTTTTTTTTTTTTTTTAATCTATGACTTTATTGTTTATTTATTTTTTACTTATATGAGTACACTGCAGCCACCCTTCAGACACACACTAGAAGAGTGCATCAGATCCCATTACAGATGGTTGTGAGCTACCATGTGGTTGCTGGGAATTGAACTCAGAACCTCTGGAAGAACAGTCAGTGCTCTTAACTGCTGAGCCATCACTCCAGCCCCACCCTTCTTAATCTCTGGTGAACATTAGAATCATTTGGGGTTTTAAAAATAAAGATGTTTAGCTGGGCGTGGTGGCGCACACCTTTAATCCCAGCACTTGGGAGGCAGAGGCAGGCAGATTTCTGAGTTTGAGGCCAGCCTGGTCTACAAAGTGAGTTCCAGGACAGCCAGGGCTGTACAGAAAAACCCTGTCTCAAAAACAAAACAAGACAAAACAAAAATAAAGATGTTTAGCTAGGCATGGTGGCACACAACTTTAATTCCAGCAGAAGTAGACAGATCTCTGAAATCGAGGCTAACCCAGTCTACAGAGTGAGTTCTAGGACAGTTACAAAGAGAAACCCTGTCTCGAAAAACCAAAAAATAAAGATGTATTGACCTTGCTTCAGATGGTACATGTAGAATCACTAAGTCTGGAAAGCTTATGTGCATTTGGGATGGTAATAGAAGAAAACAACATAAAATATTGAAAATCTGGGCAGCAGTGGTACACACCTTAGATCCCAGGAACAAATGGATCTCTGAATTCAAGGCCAGCCTGGTCCACAAGGCTAGTTGTAGGAGCCAAGGCTGTACAGAGAAACCCTGTCTCTAGAAGAGACAGAAGAAAGAAAAAAGTGTTCCCTTCAGACCTTGTTTTTCTGAGACAGGATAAATGTTGGGTGGGCATGACACCTGCCTAGAATCCCAACACAGAATCAGGGTTCCCAAATTAAGGTGGCAAAAGTAGTCAAATGAACTCTGGGTTCAAGTGAGACCCTACCTTAAAAAGTGAAGTAAGCAAAGTGTCAAACGCACCCAGTATTGACTTGGGCAGCCACAGGGACACACATATATGAACACATACTTGCACACAAAGGTTGCCCCTTGGAACCAGATTTCTTTTTGTTGTTGTTGTTGTTGTTGTTGTTGTTTTGAGACAGGGTTTCTCTGTGTAGCTCTGGCTGTCCTGGAACTCACGCTGTAGACCCGGCTGGTCTCGAACTCAGAAATCCACCTGCCTCTGCCTCCCGAGTGCTGGGATTAAAGGTATGCCCACCACGCCCGGCTTGCATTTATTTATTATGTGTACATTAGCCTTGTTTCCACAGGGACCTTGGATACCCTGAAACAGCAGTTACAGATGCTGCAAGCTGCCATGTAGGTGCTGGGAACTGAATCTGGGTCCTCTGCAGGGGCAGCTAAATGCTCCCATCTTAGACATCCCTCGGCTTTTTTTTTTTAAAGCAGTGTTTCTTTACAGTCCTGCAACTATGTAGATCAGGCTTTCTGATTCACAACTGCTAGGATTAAAGGCATTCACTACCACCTCCAGCTCCTTTGGTGGGTTTTTGTTGTTGGTTTTTGTTTTTCCGAGGCAATGTTTTTCTATGTGGCCCTGGCTGTCCTGGAATTTGCGCTGTGGACCAGGCTGCCTCAAATTCAGATCTGCCTTCTGCCTCCCAAGTGGTGCACACTTTTAATCCCAGTGGTGGAGAGGAACATCCCTTCAGCTTGCTAGCCTGGTAGCCTAACATATTTGCCAAGTCTCAATCCAGTAAGAACGTATTACCAAAAAAGGTGGACAGCACCTGAGGAGCAATGCTGGACGCCGACCTCTGGCCTCTGTATATACAGCCACAGGGGACACAAGGTATCACTTGTCAGACAAGGAACACTATACAGTTACCCTACAGAAAGCACTAAGATATGTTCCTTCCTGTTTATATCCCTTGCTTATTTGTAAAATGGGGCCACTAGTAATGCATACCTCAAAGGTGTGAACACTAAGTAAATTTGCAAGTTTGTGTTAGACTAAAGCCTATCTCAGTGAGTACTCAGAAGTGTTTGCTACAGGAAAGAAACTTAGAGGGCATTTGACAAATTTCTGGTGTTTTCTTTGCTCTTTAGAGTGTGACTTGCTGGCGAGCCAAGTTTATGGAGGCCTTTTTTTCCCATGTCCTACGTGGAACCATTGATGTGTCTTCTGATAAACGTCTTTGTGATCAGCGCTTCTCACCTCTCCTGCACAGCTCTCGTCATGTCCGACAGCTAACCATCTGCAATATGCTGCAGGGAGCAACTGAGCTAGTAGCAGAGCCCAACCGCAGGGTTCTAGAGACCCTGGCCAGTTCTCTGCATACCCTCAAGTTCCGCCACCTGCTGTTCTCCGATGTGGCTGCTCAGCAGTCACTTCGACAGCTGCTACATCAGCTCATCCACCATGGGGCTGTTAGCCAAGTGTCGCTGTACTCCTGGCCTGTGCCCGAGTCAGCCCTTTTCATCCTTATCCTTACCATGAGTGCTGGCTTTTGGCAACCAGGCCCTGGTAGCTTGCCTTGCCGCCTCTGTGGTGAAGCCTCCCGAGGCCGGGCCCCATCTAGAGATGAAGGGTCCTTATTGCTAGGCTCTCGCAGGCCTCGGCGTGATGCAGCAGAGCGATGTGCTGCAGCACTAATGGCCACCCGGCGGAAGAGTGAAGTCAAGCAGATGCCCAGGGCTGTACCTCCCACTCGTGTAACACGCCGCAGCACACAAGAGAGCCTGACAATAGGTGGAACAGACTCTAGGTTGTACCTCCCAGCCACCTCTTATGAGGCTTCTGGCACTAAACAACCATCTGCTCCAGCCGCAGCCTCCTCTGCCTCCTCTTCCACATCATCCAAACGGGCTCCAGCTAGCTCAGCCTCACAGCCTAAGCCCTTAAAGCGTTTCAAACGAGCCGCAGGGAAGAAAGGTCCCCGCACCCGTCAGGGGTCTGGTGCAGAGTCTGAAGACCTGTATGACTTTGTTTTCATTGTGGCTGGTGAGAAAGAGGATGGTGAAGAGATGGAGATTGGGGAAGTAGCTTGTGGAGCTCTGGATGGATCAGATCCCAGCTGTTTGGGGCTCCCAGCACTAGAGGCATCCCAGCGATTCCGCAGCATTTCCACCTTGGAGCTGTTCACAGTTCCTCTCTCCACAGAGGCAGCTCTGACATTGTGCCATCTTCTGAGTTCCTGGGTATCACTGGAGAGCCTTACACTTTCCTACAATGGTGAGCACCTGAAGGAACAGGGCTGGGCTTGCATCTCTCAAAAGCACTGTGCCTAATCAAGAGTGGGGAGTATGATTAAGGGGGTGGAAATGTGCTTATTTGTGTCTCGTGGAGGCAAAAGAGAAACAAAAAAGACACTGGCACATAGTATTAGGAAAGGAAGATGAGGTCTGTAGTCTGGATTTACTATTGGAAGAAAGGCTAAGGGGCTGAGAAGTCAGATAGATACAGAGGGCAATCCAGACATAGACAGGGATCTGAATTTATATTGCATCAGTCAAATTAAAGCAACTGACCAGGGATTTTTTTAAAGGAAAGAAGGAAAAAGATAAATAAAAAACAGAAAAACCTATAAGACAGTCTTCTGTCCTTATCCACTTAATCAGACACTCAGCAAAATTTATAATCTGACAAAAACTACTTAAATTGCTAAGTATTATTATAGAAACCACATGATAAGCCGGGCGTGGTGGCTCACGCCTTTAATCCCAGCACTTGGGAGGCAGAGGCAGGCGGATTTCTGAGTTCGAGGCCAGCCTGGTCTACAAAGCGAGTTCCAGGACAGCCAGGGCTATAAAGAGAAACCCTGTCTCAAAAAAAAAAAAAAAAAAAAGAAAAAGAAAAAGAAAAAGAAACCACATGATGTGCCATTCATGGCCATTAACCTCCTAAGATCCTGCATTGTATCTGCAACAGCAATCCCATCCCAACCTGCCAGCTCCAAACTCTTTTACTTAGTAGATGACCTTACAAAGAAAATATAAGTCATACATGAATTCCTTCAACTAGCCTACTTCTGAGTTCCTCCTTTCCTTCTTGACCACAGTGAAAGATACCTTAAGCTCATATTCTAGGTCTATATGTCCTCCTTGTCTGGAGAGGCATGCTTCTCAAATGCCTTAGCAGTTTTCATATACTTGGGCATATCTAAAATTAATATTCTCAAAATACTAACTAACCTAAGTTTTAACACTGACCTTATGAAGTGGCTTGCCCTGATAACCCTGCTTAGCAAACTGTAGAGCCAGTATTCAAGCCCAGATAACTTGACTTCAAAATCCACTGTTAAATCACTATATTCCCTTCTTTCTACTGCTTCCATCACCAGAACATTAAATCCTGGTCTCCACCAGCATTCTGTTTCTTTCCCTTCCCTCTTCAGGATGTAGTTATCTCTACTGTCTGCACACAGACGTCATTCACACCTTCACCAGCACAGACCTTGCTGCTCCACTTCACGTGCACTTTTCCTACTTCACCTTCCATTTACTATTTCTTCCTGAGGCCAATATAGTAGTACATGTTTATTACAAACTGGGGAGGCTGAGGTAAACAGATTTCTCTGAATTCAAGGCCAGTTTGATCTACATGGTGAGTTCAATGACAGCCAGGGCTACAAAGATAAACCCCCTAAAAGAACAAACAACAAACTCCTATTTTTTTCCTGAAATATTTCCATTATCTCAGTGGTTCTCATCCTAATTTTCAGTATCTCAGAACCCTTCCGCTTTATCTCCTTTTCTAGACAATTGTCCATTCCTGTACCTTCAATGGCTACTGATACTAATATCCCCTTGACTCAGCTGAAGACATTAGCCCTATCTTTTTTCCTGAACGTCCAGATCCAATTATTCAGCTTACTAGTAGGTATCACCTTCCAACGCATTTCCAGCCTGGCTACACCATGACTGTACCGAGCCTTCTGCTTACAAAGACATCACAACTGACTCAGTTGTTCAAGAAACAAAGATTCTGTCTCTTCCAAAATATTTAGTCACTAAGCCCTACTTGGACATTTTCCAAATCCAGTTATATCTGTATCCCTTAGTTTAGGTTATTATTCCTCACGTGACTTAATCTCAGCAGTCCTTCCTTCATACAACCCATTGTTTGTACTGTACAAGTATTCCTTTAAACACATAGTTTGACCCATTTGTCCATTCACAGTCCAGTCCTTCATAGGCCAAGCATGGTTGTACTCAGAAGATAATGGAGTTAAGGTTATCATTGGCAACATATTTAGTTTGAAAAAACATGAGACACACATTGTCTTCCTACCGTTAAACTCAAAATCCTGCCTCTACCTTCCACATAGCATTACAGGCATGCACCACCACCACACCTCCAGATCTTATCAGATCATTTTGCTCATGTTCACTCCTGCTTGCCCTTCTCGCTTTATATACCCTGTATTCCAGCTTAGAACCTGTTGCTCAGACTTCAGGCCTCTAAATGTCAAGTTTTTTTTTTTTCTGCCAACACTTTCTTCTCCCTTGTAGTTATCTCCTTTCTAGTATTTAAAGCTGAATTGGGATGTCTTACTGAGAAACCCCACTGTTCAGTATGCATCCTTTATACATCCATTGTACTCCTGCTTCCTCAGTTCCTATATTGTCTTATCAGGCTATATGGACAAGAATACTATGTGCTCCTTGTGTCTAGGAGAGGGGGAAAGTGCTGGTTAAAGTTTACCTCAATTAGCCGGGCGTGATGGCACATGCCTTTAATCCCAGCAGAGGCAGGCGGATTTCTGAGTTTGAGGCCAGCCTGGTCTACAAAGTGAGTTCCAGGACAGCCAGGGCTACACAGAGAAACCCTGTCTCGAAAAACCAAAAAAAAAAAAAAAGTTTACCTCAATTAATATATCAATAGCAGCATACAATACAAAGAGGTTTTCAAGGTTACTTAAGATTATTATTAAGCATGCTACCATACCTTTGAAAATTCTTTGTATTCAGTCTGTGAACAATGCTTTGGTTCTATTTGTTTTCTGTTATATCAAACCCAACAACTTGTGCATATTAGGCATGTACTCTACCACTGACCTAATGTATATCCAGTCTACAATTTTCTGCCATTCCCACCTATAGTTCCCTGGGTTGGACCACCATTACTTCTCAGTTTTCAAGTACACACCATGACCTATGAGATCAAGCTTTTCATAGCTTAGCTTTCAAGACTTTCCACAGTGTTGGACCCAGTACCTGACTGTAGAGCTGTGTCCAGACACTCAGTCTACTGTTCCACTCATAACTTGCTTACTCCTGGATAAGACCTGATTATCCAAAATTTTCTCACCCTTCAAGGCCATGCATCTTTAGTAAGCTACATAGACTCTCTATATCTAGATACCTGTGCAGCTCCCTGGGTCTACTACTACTGCCAAAACCATATCCTATGTTTTTGGGATTCTCCTGATGTCTCTAGAGTATAGCATAGCAGAAAGCAATTTGCCAGTTAACCGAGGAAAAGGTAAGAATGGATGAATAATTACTAATTTCTTAAAAATATGACCTACAGCCAGGCATGGTGGTGCATATAGCTCCAGAGAAGCAAGGGGAGGAAGTGTTAAGGTCTGAATCTTTGTCTTAAAAGTAAAAACATGAACCCGGCGTGATGGCGCACACCTTTAATCCAAGCACTCTAGAGGCAGAGGCAGGTGGATTTCTGAGTTTGAGGCCAGCCTAGTCTACAAAGTGAGTTCCAGGACAGCCAGGGCTATACAGAGAAACCCTGACTCGGAAAAAAAAAAAAAAAAAAAGGAAAAAAAGTAAAAACATGGAATCTTATTTAAAGCTCAAGACTTGGTAGTAACCAATAGAAATATTTATGGAGTTTTCACTGAATATTCTGCTTAAATTTCCCACATCTGTAACCTAATCTCTTTGGCCATAGGTCTGGGCTCTAATATCTTCCGCCTCCTGGACAGCCTACGGGCCCTGTCAGGCCAGGCTGGATGTCGCCTCCGTGCCCTGCATCTCAGTGACCTTTTCTCACCACTGCCCATCCTGGAATTGACCCGTGCCATTGTGCGAGCCTTGCCCCTGTTGCGGGTCCTGTCTATTCGTGTTGACCACCCAAGCCAGAGGGACAACCCTGCTGTACCAGAGAATGCTGGGCCCCTTGGACAAATAACTGGGGATGAAGAAATACCAGGTAAAGCAGTGTGTGTGCACATACACATACCTCTAATTATATGTACAGCGGCATTGGGGGAGGAGAGTAGATGAAGGGAATGTCATCTGCAGATCCATTTCCTCTCAACCCTGCTGACATATTTCCCCTTTTACAAGATGCCATTCTTTAAAATAACCTTAGGCTAAACAGATCCTGAGACTGCTATGAGCATGACCAGGACAGCTGTCTCCAGAAAGGGGGGTCTAAACTGATAATTCTTAATCTAGATTCAGTGGTCCTTCATTGCATTTCTATTTCCTTTTATGTCTCCTTTTGTAGTACTATACATTTGCTATCTGTCTGTCTGTGTGCATGTGTCTGTATGTATGAGGAGGCCAAACGTTGACACTGGGTGTCTTTCTCTAGTCCTACTCTTAAATCCTACTGTAGAAATCAGGAGACAACTTTTTGGGTTTCAGGTCTGTGCAGACTAAACCTTGGTTTGTACACCTCTGCCTCCCAAATGCTGGGATTAAAGGTGTGCACCACCACTGCCAGGGCTCCAGCCCTCTATCTTATGTTTTTGAAAATGTGTCTCTTTCTGAACCTGGGAGCTCACCATGTTAGCTAGACTGGCTCACCAGTGAATCCAAGACCTGCCTTACTCCACCTTTCCAGTGTTGGAATTTCAGGTGTAGGCCATGACAGGCCTGCCATTTAGATAAGTTCTAGGAATCTGAACTCAGGGCTTAACACTTACACAGCAAACAACCCCTGAGGTGTCCACCCAAGACCCTGCATATTCTTTATTTGCTTTGTCATATCTCTGAATGCAAAGTCAAGATTTTATGTTTAGTGATCCATTTCTAGAATTTACATATAATAATGTCTGACACATAGCAGGAGCGGGATAAGATAATAAACCATTTTCCTAGTGATTCTACATGTAGTAGAGGCAGTAAGATAGCAAGAAAAGGCACTTATCACCAGACCCGAACTACCCTCAGAATGCACATGGGAGAACTAACTCTTGCAAGTTGTTCTCTGAACCCCGCATGATCACTGTGGTACACACATGTCTACACATAAAATACATGGTTTGTTTTTTATTTTTTTGGAGACAGGGTTTCTCTGTTGAGCCCTGGCTTTCTTGGAACTTACTTTGTAGACCACAGCCTTGAACTCAAACAGATCCACCTGCCTCTGCCTCTGCCTCCTGAGTTCTGGAACTAAAGGTGTGTGTTCCTACACCTAAAACATACGCATTTTTAAGTGAAGTAGAGAGAACTAACTGGAATGTCCTCTTCCTCTCACAGAAAACTGCTTAGAGCAGTTGGAAATGGGATTTCCACGAGGAGCCCAGCCAGCCCCACTGCTCTGCTCTGTCCTCAAGGCCTCAGGTTCTCTACAACAGCTGTCACTGGACAGTGCCACCTTCGCCTCGCCTCAAGATTTTGGGTTTGTGTTGCAAACACTCAAAGGTAGGAATGGTGAAGGTGGGTAGGTAGGGACCTAACATTGTTCCCTGGGGAAATTAAGCCCCCACCACCCATGGCGTTATGTCTCTTATCCAGAATACAACCTATCCCTGAAGAGGCTGAGTTTCCATGATATGAATCTTGCAGACTGTCAGAGTGAAGTGCTTTTTTTGCTAAAGAATCTGACTCTTCAAGGTAAGCTTATAACCCAGAACCTGAGCATTCCTGTGTCCTCACTGTAGCTTTGTCATTATCTGTCTGCAAACTACTATTTCCTCGTTCTCTATCTTCCTTGACTATAAAGGATATGGAACCTGCATGACCTTCCTTCTAATATCCCAAGTTTTAGTACATCACCCAGTTTTGTTTTGTTTTAAGGGGCTGTCAGAAATGGTGGTAGCACCTGGGTGGGTTCAATTAAAAAAAAAAATAGTGGGGAGAAATAAACATGCTACTGTGTGTGGGTGTGACTAGTCTCCACCCCCGCAAAGGCATCAATGACTATAGACAGAGGGAAGTGGATAAAAAAATTATCCTCAGAGATGTCCCTCAAACAGGCTCAATGTCCTTTTTTTTTTCCCCTCACTCCGGTCAGCCCCGCTTGCTCCAGTCGGCCCTGCTCTCAATGTCCTTTTTTAATTGAGTTCCAATATTGCTCAGATCATTATAGATTATCCTTTTCAGGTCTGCATAAATGCTCACAGTACCTTGCTAGGCCAACCTAGGACAGGAGGGAAAACACCACCCCTGCTTCAGTCATCCAAATATTCTACTTTCTCTTGACAGAGATTACATTCTCTTTCTGCCGTCTGTTTGAGAAGCGCCCAGTCCAATTTCTTCCTGAGATGGTTGCTGCTATGAAGGGCAACTCTACACTGAAGGGCCTTCGACTACCAGGGAACCGCCTGGGTAGGGACCATACCCTGGAGAGGAGGGAGGGAGGAGGGAAGGAAAGAAGGAACTAGGCCTTTGACCTAGAAACGTTTGGAGTAAAGGTACTGACCAGGTTGTAATATAGGTATTCGAGTACTAGGCATTCAGAACTTCTAGGACTAGGGTTCTCCCAGGTTGGAGCTGGGATGGGATACCCTTGTTTCCCTGTTTGTGGGTAGAGTTAATGATTGTTCCTCTCTACCTCTCGCCAGGGAACGCCGGCCTATTAGCCCTAGCAGATGTTTTCTCAGAGGATTCTTCCTCTTCTCTCTGTCAGCTGGACATCAGGTATGCTAGGGGTTAGGAGACAAGGGATGGGGGAGAAAGGGATACCATGTAGACAAAAGCCTATTTGCTTCCTGGATATCTAATTCATGGCATCCCTACCAGTTCCAACTGTATCAAGCCAGATGGGCTTTTGGAATTTGCCAAACGACTGGAGCGCTGGGGCCGAGGAGCCTTTGGTCACCTACGCCTCTTCCAGAACTGGCTGGACCAGGATGCAGTAACAGCAAGAGAAGCAATCCGGCGACTCCGGGCTACCTGCCACGTGGTTAGCGACTCATGGGACTCAACCCAGGCCTTTGCAGATTATGTCAGCACCATGTGATGGGGCCCATACCTCACAGGCCCATCCTCAGTACCATCAGCTTGCAGGGACTGAGCCATGGGCTGCCCAGAATCCCCAACCACTGATTCTGTCATCCTCCTTCTGCCACGTTGTCTATTTCTGTTCTTTGTTTTTTTTTTTCATCTTCCCTTGCACTGAGGTCCTGGAGGCCTTGATGAGGCCCAGCAAAGGCATTCCCACTGCTGAGTTGAGAGGTTTTCGGCCACTTACTCAGTACTCTGGGAACCCCAGGCCGAGAGGTTACGGGTCTCCATCGGCACTGAGGAAAAAGCCCCCTCCCCCTGCTCTGGGGTTTCCTGCTTCATTCCTCCAGCAGGTACCCAGGCTTTAGAGAAGTGTAGGAAGGCCTAACACCAGCCTCTTCCCTCCTGGTTACCAACCTGTTCCAGACCTCAGTCCCTTTCATGCCTTTATTCCTTTCTTTTTCTTTTTTTTTTTAAACCAAAAAAGTTTTTCTTATAAAATAAATTTTGGGCAAACATCATGCAGCCCTTCTTGATGATTTTCTCCCAGAGAATAAAACTGAGCAGAGTCTCATGAGACAGAGATCCCCCTTTCCCAAACAACTACATCCAGACCAGCTGGTTATCAGTGAAGACCGCGCTGCTCCTCATGAGAACGCTGGTGGAAGACGAAGGTGATGGCTGTAGATGAAGCATCCCAGGCAGCCTGGAGTACCTCATCTTGGAGCCCTCGTTTATCTGTGCTGTGGTTCCACTGAGCCAGGTCTGAAGTGCAGTCAGAACCATCAGGGGGTGGCCAGACCTGACGGCTGTTTACACAACGGCGGCAATGCAATCTGGGGTCAGAGGACAGAGTTGTGGTCATTACAGATTTCTGTGCTGTTCAGGTAGCAAAGGTAATGACAAGGCACTCCACATACCTGTCGTGTGTGTCACTGAGGCTTGCTTCATCCAGGGTGAACAGCTCTTTGAGCTCACCAAGAGAAAAGTGGCGCTCGACATCCTGCTCCTCGTCCACCACACAGCTGCTCAGAGCCTTCTTGTGGCTCTGCCGCTGAAAGATCTTCTCCTCAATTGTTCCTGCCTAGAAAGGAGATGAAATGTAGGACTCAACCGTTCCTGTAGGTGCTGAGGGAGCAGGAAAATCTAGGGGTTGAAAACATCTTGAGAAAGGGCAATTATCTGCCTTAGCAGAGATCCATTTTCCTAGTTCTAGAGTCAAGAATTGTGCTGTTTTGTCTGTCTCGACCATTTTCAGCATCAGTGGAGTGTCAGAGCCTGGCTAACTGGGTTGAGTGTAAACAGGTTATCTGTATCAAAGTGCCCTCCACACCAAGCCCAACACTCATTCCGTATCATTTGACTATTTTATGTCAGGTCATATACTAATAATAGGATACAAGAAAAAATGAAGTATGATCGCTATCACAGAGGTCACAGAACACTTCGTTCAATATGCAGACTATATAAATAGATTTGTACAATGGCAAAAATCTGTTAAGTAATACTCAGGATCTCATGAAAGGAATGATCAAAGAGTTGAGTTCAGAAAGCACTGAAAACAGATTCTCTTTGAGCTGACTCCAGAAAAAAAGGTAGACTAGAAGTCAAGAGCAACAAAGAGGGTCAGTTCTTCAGGAGGCTGAGGCAGGAAGATTTCTTGGACAGGTGGAAGATTCTAGAAACATTAAGATTTTAAAGTAAATATGTAAGTATAAGAAAGCTAGAAAGGATGAAAGAGTAAGATGATCTCTACTAAATCCTTGAAAACCAGCTGGAGAGATGGCTCAGTGGTTAAGAGGACTGACTGCTCTTCAAGAGGTCCCTGAGTTCAATTCCCAGCAACCACATGGTATCTCACAACCATCTGTAATGGGATCTGATGCCCTCTTCTGGTGTGTCTGAATACAGCTACAGTGTATTCATAATGCATACTTACAGACAGCAGTCGGTAGATATAGCAGATCTTCTTTTGACCATCACGCCAGACTCGGGCCATAGCTTGTTCATCATTGGCTGGATTCCAATCAGGATCAAACATGACCAGTCGGTTAGCACCAATGAGGTTAAGACCACAGCCCCCAGCTTTGCTGCTCAGCATGAAAACAAAATCAGGGCTCTGGGAAGAAAAGAAACAAGAAAGGAGGGGGTAGGGTGCACATACTTGGAAACTAAACTGGGATCCTTCTCAGCTCAACCAACATGTCTCCCACTTTTCTATACTCACACTGAGGACGACAGGTTGGTCTGCCTACCATTCAATTTCCCAACCCACAAAGTCAGTTCCTAAGCCAGTCATCACCAATCAGCCTCATCTTATCACACCCACCAGAACACAAAACAAAAATAAAGCAATGAAGCACAACCTCCACAGAGCTTCTCTGTCAGCACATCACGTCCTGCACTGCTGTACTTACTGATGGGCTATTGAAGCGCTCTACAACCTTGGCTCGCTTCTTAATGGACATCGTGCCATCCAGGCGAACATACAAGTACCTTGAGGGAGATCCAAATATCAAGACCCAAGAAGCATAAATTAATTGGAACTATGGCTACCAAGAAGACTAGATTAACCATGCTTGAGGCTGCTCATACATAGTCTGAGGCTTCCCTAAGAGAATGACAGAGAAGGGCAGGAATTCTGATCTGTGTAAAGATGGAGGTACTGCCATCAAAGTCATGAGGTAAGAGAAAGTCCTCATATAGCCACATCCAATAATCAGAAAAATCTAATCATTTTCCTAGAGTTTCAGTGAGGAAGACACATCCCTTTGCTAGCCAGCCTGGTTAGGCTCTTCCCTACCTTCGAACCCGGCACAGCTTTTCAAAGAGATCCAATGTCTGAGTATAATTAGACACCAGCACGACTTTGTCACTGCTACGGCTTCGAGTCATGGCCAGAATGTAATCAAGGACCAGCATCTTACCTGGGAAAAGTGGCTATTATCAGTCCTCACAATTGGTCATCCCAGTGGCCCATGGTTGTTATACTTAATATCCTGCTTTCAGACAGGATAGCACAGAGGTAATTTCCTAGCCTTATCCTATATTCCCTCCTCCAAGAAGACCGACCATCTGCTAATTGGGTGGGCTCACCTGACAGCTGTGGCTCTACAGCTTTAGAGTTATACCCAGGTGGGAAGATACCCAAAGTGCCCTCAAAGCCATCCTCCTCTGCCACACACTTGTCATAGATTAGAGCTGGATCTGAAAACCAAAGACAGAAAAAACAAAAACAATCAACCAAACAAATCCATATCAAAATGCTAGCACCTTTGATTGTCTGAAGCTTGTACTTCATTGCTCACCCTCTGGATTCCTGGCGCTGACATAGGCCTCACAACTAGACTCACCTGGGGTACACCCTCCCAAGTTCCCACAGGGGATAGCCAGTATCATCTGAAAGCCTCACCATCACTCACTACAATGTTCTCCCAACAACAAAAGGAACCATCTGTTACTTTTCTTTCTGCCTCGCATTGTTCAAGAGGATGGGTGCATACAAGCACTCACATACACGGTCCAACACGTCTCTAGCATCAAGGATGGACTGGGCAGAAGACTGTATAATTGCCAAAGTAAAGGTGTAATTCAGAAGAGTCCACATGTGGCCTCCATGGGGTCTCTAGAGAAGTTTTGGTGAAGGTCACCAGCCTATTCACAAGAACTTCCGCTCACTGCTCACTCACACAGAAGATAGCGGGTATGGGTGTACTCACGATTACACAGCTTCTTCAGAGAGGTGATAGAAGACAGAGAAGACACACTCATCTTGCCCTCACGCAATTCTTCTTCAGGCTTAGCCTGTCTCAGAAATCTCTTGTATAGCTCAGTTTGAAGGGGTGTCAGCCTGAAAATAAAAGGGCAGGTGTAGCTCAATAGAAAAGACTGGAGCACACACGCAGCTACCCTGAGAACACTGAAATTCAGCCACACTTCAGAAGCTAAGCTTTGACCCACTTTAACCCACTCACTCTCTGCCTTTCAAGCAAGCTCATACCTACAACAAACCACCTGCTCAATCTTCACGGGCAGATACTTAGAGAGGATATCAGATGTTCTCCGTATCAGGCACCTGGAGGAAATGGGAAAAGTCGAGGGAGGTGAAACTGATGCAGTAGAATAAGAACTAAAGGACAAAGACTCACTCTACTCATAGTAGGTCAGACCTACCATTTCTGAGATACATCATAGACTCATCATTCCAAATGAGATCTATTTGTTTATTTCAGGGTTTCAATCGTGGGAACAAAGTCCTTCAAAATTGCCTAGCTTAAACTGACAACGCCTTTTGTTCCTTCCCTTCAGCTTGTTGGCTGCTCTTTAAAAGAAAGCCAAAGTCTTGCATTCACCATGCAGCTGTCAAAAAAAGTGGATCACAAACTTCGCTCCCATCCCTTTTATTTATGCCATGAGTATTCTTTTTGCATGTATGTCTACACACTGTGTTCATGCCCAGTGCCCTCAGATAGAGGAAGAGGACACCAGTTCTCCTGGAACTGAAGTTACAGATGCTACTACATAGGTGTTGGAAATCATCTGAAAGAACAACCCGTGTACTTAAGCACTAAGCCAACTCAACTCTCCAGTGCCTAAATTATAGGTCTTTATTGGGAGGCGTCTATCGTATTTGCACAAGCACCAGCTGTTACATAACTCCAGTCATTAAGCTAAGCCCTTATCTCCTGACTAGACCAGAAAGAATAAAGAGGCACCTTCTGAGCACCTACCTGGTCAGGCACAATAGCTCATGCCTGTAATCCCATCATCTGGGAGCTAGCCTAGGATGCATGAGATACAATCTCAAAAAACAGACAGGGGGAGGAGGGACAGCAGCCTCATAGGACACAATAACCCTGCTATCTAAAAGGGACCGGCACCCTGTCCTCTTCACCCTGCCTGCCATCGGCCGGCTGGGAACCCCATTCCAAACCTGCCCGCCATCACCATGGAGTGCTGGGACTTCAGCATGTCGACCTGCCCACTCGCTGCATGGCTTTTCTCTCTTTGCCCTTCCCGTTCCAGTCTTCCTCTCTGCTCCTTGCTTTCCCCTTTCCTTCCTGTCATCTATGCATCCCCCAGTCTGTCTGGCCTAGACTGTAAGCTCCTGGAGGGCAGGGACCATGTGTTTTCACCTTTCCCTTGTACTTCCCTTGTAGGAAGAGGTAGCCATGAAGTTGGGAGGGCAGAACACTGATAATGAAATTTATCAGCAGTTCATACCAATAACAGGAGAGTTCAGGATGTACCTGCTCTTGGTTCATTTGAAACCCACTGGAAAAAAATAAGCACTCTTGGCCTGGGAACCAACTAAAATTCTTCAGCTCTTTAACCCACCATACAACTAACTAGTCTACACATAGAAAGCCTAATGCTTTAGGCTAAAAGCAACTGTCAAGAAGCCTCTGAAGCCTGCACAAGGATACATCTTGTTCAGGAAGGCTAACTGAACCACAGAAGAGCTTCTTCAGGGGATTGATAGAACAAAACCAGGCCACAGGGCTACTCAAAGGAGACTTATCCTGTATGACTATGCTATTTATAGTGACAATTCGAAGTACAGATCCCATTCCTGCCCTCAAACACCAGTCCTTAAAGGCTCCAGACAGACCAAACTCACAGATCTAGCAGTTAGTTCTCAGATGGCCTGGAAGGCCATTTGGATAAGCAGAGTTGAGGCTCTTACCTGTTCACAATACTAATGAGCTCCCGCAAACGCTCCTCCCCACGCTGTCTATCTGCCTCACTGGCAGCTGCATCTCGACTCTTCAAAATCGGCAACTCAAAATGCTTCTTGAATTCATGGGCAGTTCCTAAACAGAGGAGAGAATTGAATATGAAAGCATGTAAAGGTAGAATGATTTTCTTACTGCTAATAACAGACCACCTTGTGACCAGTCACCCTCCATGCTGAGAACAACGCTGAACAAAATGCAGGCAAGTTTGGTTCTATGAATCAAGCTGTAAACAGGGAAGTCTTGAGTAGTTAAATATAATTAGATGGTAATGCCCCAATAAAAAAAACTTAGTTACCGTAAATGAACTAAAATTCCAACTATAAGATAAAGATGCAGGCTGGGGATATGGCTCAGTGAGTAAAAGTACTAACAGCACAAGCCACACAATCCAAACTCCATCTCCTGAACCCATGAAAAAAGCTACATGTAATGGCACACATCTGTAGTTCCAGCACGGCTATGGGGAGCCGGGAGGCAAGAGAAAGGAGAATCACCTAAAAGCTTGAGAACACAGGAACACCAGGAACAAGAAAGTCCCTGACTTAACAAGAATCAATCCCTAAAAGTTGTCCTTTGACCTACAGATGTATGAGATAGTAGCATACATTCACTATACACATTCTCTCACACACACATAAAATAAATTTAAAAACAACCAGGCAGTGGTAACACACATCTTTAATCCAGGCACTCAGAAGGCAGAGGCAGGAAGATCTCTGTGAGATAAAAGCCAGCCTGGTCTACAGAGTGAGTTCCAGGATGGCCAGGGATATACAGAGAAACCATGTCTTGAGGGGGCTGGTGAGATGGCTCAGCGGGTAAGAGCACCTGACTGCTCTTCTGAAGGTGATGAGTTCAAATCCCAGCAACCACATGGTAGCTTACAACCACCCATAATGAGACCTGATGCCCTCCTCTGGTGCGTCTGAAGTCAGCTACAGCGTACTTATGAATAATAATAATAAACAAATCCTTGGACCAGAGAGAGGAGCGAGCAGGGCCAGCTGGAGCGAGCGGGGCCAAACGGGGCTGGCCGGAGTGGGAGTGAGCAGGCCAGCCGGAGCGAGGGGGGCAAGACCAGAACGATGAGCAGGGTTAACTGAAACGAGGAAAAAAAAAGAGGGCTGGAGAGATGGCTCAGCGGTTAAGAGCATAGACTGCTCTTCTGAAGATCGTGAGTTTGGATCTCAGCAACCACATGATGGCTCACAACCATCCATTATGAGATCTGATGCCCTCTTCTGGGGTGTCTGAAGACAGCTACAGTGTACTTACATATAATAAATAAATAAATCTTAAAAAAAAAAAAAAGAACTTAAGAGGTTGGGTATGGTGGTACTCAGTGAATCCCAGTAGAGGCAGGTGGATATCTATTTAGTTCAAAGCTATCCTGGTCAACATAGGGGAATCGTGGCCAACCAGGGCTACATAGTGAGACCATGTAATGTCATATGCTCGCAGTATGGGGTACAAAGAGATCACTCAGTAGCCACTCTTCCAGAGGACCCCAGGATCAATTCTTAGCATTCACAGGATAGCTAGCTCATAACTATCTGTAACTCTAACCCCAAGAGATCTTATGCCCTCTTCTGGCTTTGTGGGTAACAGGCACACACATGGTACACAGTCATACATGCAGGCAAAGAGCATATAAATATAAAGTAAACATAGTTTTTTGGTTTTTGTAAAGACTCTGGCCATGTTACATATATGTCAGTCTAGAAATCAGTAAAGCAAGAGCCTGTCTCAACGAAACAGAAGATTATCTGGCAAGAGAGTTCAGTGGCGCTTGCTGCCCAGCCTGATAAACCTGAGTTTGATCCAGAGCGCATATGATGAATGAAGAGAACCGACTTCCTGTAAGCTGCTGTCTGACATCCTGCACAGTAAGTTTAAAATTGAAAACAAGGTGAGATGGCTCAGTGGGTAAGACTGCTCTTCCGAAGGTGATAAGTTCAAATCCCAGCAACCACATGGTGGCTCACAACCATCCGTAACGAGATCTGGCTCCCTCTTCTGGAGTGTCTGAGGACAGCTACAGTGTACTTACATATAATAAAATAAAATAAATCTTAAAAAAAAAAAAAAATTGAAAACAAAAAAAGAGTTTAGAGCCAGGAGTGGTGGAACTTTTGGGAGGCAGAGGCAGTCAGATCTCTGTGAGTTCAAGGCCAGCCTGGTCTATAGAGGGAGTTCCAGGACAGCCAGGGCTGCTACACACAGAAACCATGCCTCGAAAAAACAAAAAAACAAAACAAAACAAAAAAATGTTAAGACTTTTTAAAAAAAATTTAAAGAAAAGGTTAGGCCAGGCACACCGTAGCACTTACTGCAGAATTCCAGCAATCTGGAGTCTGAGGCAAGATCTACCACCCTGAGCTGCATAGCAAGGCCCAGTAAGCAGAGTTTGTCATTTTTGAGACAGGATATTGTTATGTTGACTTTGAACAAGTCACCTGCCTCAGCACTTATAGTAACGGGGCTTAAGTCTCTAGCTTACTGTGTGTGAAACATAAATTCTGAATTACAATTGTAACTGCCCAAATTTGACTTTAAAGAAAAGAAAAACTTTTGTCTGCCGTTTTGTTGGAATAAAATACTTAAGATATACAGAGGGGCTGGTGAGATGGCTCAGCCGGTTAGAGCACCTGACTGCTCTTCCGAAGGTGATGAGTTCAAATCCCAGCAACCACATGGTGGCTTACAACCACCCGTAACAAGATCTGACGCCCTCCTCTGGTGCGTCTGAAGTCAGCTACAGCGTACTTATGAAGAATAATAAGAAATGAATCCTTGGACTGGAGAGACCAACTGGAGCAAGTGAGGCTGTCCGGAGCGAGCGGAGCCGAACGGGGATGGCCGAAGCAAGCAGGGACAGCCAGAGCTAGCGGGGCCGGAGCGAGTGGGGCCGAATGGAAACGGCCGGAACGAGCGGGGCCAACCGGAGCAAGCGGAGCCAGCGGAGCCAGAGCGAGCGGGCTGGCTGGAACGAGCGGAGGCCGTATGGGGGCGGCCGGGAGCGAGTGGGGCTGGCCTGAGCGAGCGGAGCCAGCGGGAGCAAGCAGGGTTGACCAGAACAAAAGAAAAAAAAAAAAAAAGAAATACAGAAAGGGCTTGTGAGATGCTCAGTGCTTAAGAGCACCTGTCCTTGTAGATTCAGTCCCCAGCACCCACACAGTCGCTCCAGTTCCACAGAATCTGACACTGCCTTAGGACCTCCACAGGCACTGCATACATGTAGTAAACATGCACAAAGACAAAACACTTATGCACACACTTTAATGTCAGCACTCAGGAGGCAGAGACAAGCAGACCTCTGAGTGACAGGACAGTCAGGCCTACACAAAGAAACCCTGTTTCAAAACAAAATAAAAAACAACAAAAATCAGATGAATAACAAAAAATAAAAAGGTAGAAAGAAAAGATAATGTCCTGAACCTTTCAAAATGGAAAATTAGAACTTAGATTATACTGTTACCTATTGCTGATACACTTTGTATCAATGAATAAAGCAACTTTTTTATTCAAAAGTAAAAAAATAAATAAATAGTATTTATACAGGAATGCAAAGAGCTAAGTAGATTAATGACAATGGGTGGGAATTTAGGAACCTTCACCTTCATATCAAGACATATTATTAAGCTGAGTATGATGTACACACCTCAAGTTCCCCTCAGCTCAGTCTCCACATATTATGATTACAGGTGTAACATAAGTCACTATGCCTGGCCTTTTTCTTTTCTTTCTCATTTTATTTGCTTATTTGTTTTATGGGTAAGGGTATCCTATGTATTAAAGACACATGCCAACATACTTGACCTCAAGACTAGTTTTCTCTGGTAGGGAGTGGTAGTACACTCTTAATCCCACTCTTAAGCATTTGGGGGGGGGGGTTCAAGACAGGGTTTCTCTGTGTAGCCCTGGCTGTCCTCAAACTCATAATCTGCCTGTTTCTGCCTCCCAAGTGCTGGGATTAAAGGCATGCACCACCACTGCCCTGCTTTTAATCCCATTCTTAATGCCATTTAGGAGGCAGAGGCAGTTGGACCTCTAAGTTTGAGGCCAACCTGGTTTACAGAGCAAGGTCCAAGAGAGTCAGGGCAAAGAAAGACACAGAGAAAGCCTGTCCCAAAAAAGAAAGGAAAGAAAAGAAGATGAAGAACAATTGGGAAAGATATTTGACCTCCAGCTCTGGAAAGCACACATGAACACACAAACATGATTACAACTGACTAAAACTCCATCTCCAGGGGATCTAACTGCTTCTCAACTCTGTGGGCAATTACAAAATGCACACAAACCCACCCAGATACACACAGATATACATAATTAAAAGTGATAAGTATAAAGGGCGAGAGAGATACCTCGGCAGTTAAGAGCATCTGCTCCTCGTGCAACAGACCCTGATTCAGTTCACTACCAACCACCTGTACACCTCTAATGCCAGGAGATCTGAGGCCAAGGGCAATGCGCACACATGTGGTAGTCTACATACATACATGCAGCCAAAACAGTCACACAGATACAAATTTTTAAAAATACATTTAAAAATCCTTTAAAAAATAATTTAAAATTTTAAAAAACTAAAGCAGAGAGCAATCAAAGAGACCTACACATAGGCGCCCACACTAGATATATCACACATAATCTAACCATCCCTACATAGCTAGCACTGCCTCTGCACAAGACAGATGGCGTGAGTGGGTCCTCCTGAGTTGCTCCACAGTTACAGCTTTGCCTCCCAACCCACTTTTTCTTTTTTGAGAAAAAAATCTAATGTAGTCCAGATAGACTTCCAACACCCTATGTAGCTGAGAATGGTCCTGAACTCCGGTCCTCTTGCCACCATCTCCAGGTGCTGAGATCCAGGCATCAGCCCTGCTACGGCTTGGCTACTCTTGAACAAGTGTCTGGTGATCCAAACCAATTTGATAATGTCTCCTTAATCTTCTTAGCTGAAGTTACACTCTAAGGACAAAGGCAGAATTGCTTACCCAAAATGCCTGAATTTACAAAGTGCACCAAGCTGAAATATTCCAGCAAATCATTTTGGATGGGGGTCCCGGAGATGAGCACTCGCCGGCTGGTATTCAAGCTGTTCAGAGCCTGGTAAGTCTGATTCTCAGAGTTCTTTAGCCTGTGGCCCTGCAAGATAATTAAGTCTCACTTAGGATGATTTCATATTCTTAAACGATAAATATGATAACAAAGTCTACAGATAGAGTCATAAACATTACAGGTCTTAAAGTTGCAGGAACTAGGCATGCCAGCATAAGATTCTTCACCTATTGGGTTGAAGAGAGACATTTGGCTCACAAGGTAGACCAATGCTATCTCCAAAAGAGCCAGGATTCCCTCTGTTCCCTCCTATTTTTCCACATAAAACTACTACTCACCCAATCTCTCCAAGACATTTGGGGAATCCCACCCTCCCAGGCAGTCCAACTAACCCAGAGCTTTCAGAGCTGGGCGTCTCAATGTCTTGTTTGAGCCATGGATGCTAGAATTCAGCTGCACTCCACCTTCAGGCAGAGTTCATATAGCTAATATATATTATAGTATATTAATATATACAATACATTATATAACTATTATGTATAACATAAAATTGTTATATAATGATAATTTATTACATAATTATATGGTTAATATATAATTAATATATTATACATAACTTTGTGTGTATACATATATACATATTCTACTGGAGTAGAATAAGGCCCCATCTATGACAAAATAAATAAACCTAAAGGCTCCCAGGTAACAAGAGCTTCAGTTTGCTTTCTCTGATACAATCCTTTGACCTCGATCTGGATCCTATCAGTCACCCTACATGGTGATAAAACACCTTACTTTTGGACACCATGTTTGCTAGCTATGAGCTATTTCCCAGTTGGCCTTTTATCTTTATGAAAAGTCTGTCAATTGATTTTCCAGTGAGTTTCCTGATACCCTAATAGACAATCCCTCCTAATACAAGTATATAGCGGCAGGATATAAGGTAGAATATATGTGACTGCTGTGTATGCCTGACCCTGAGCACATAGTCTCGATGAGTAAGCACTCTGCTTCTGAACCATCTCTCAAGCCCCTGACATGAACTCTTTTAAAAAATATATTTATTTATTTTATGTATATGGGTACACTGTAGTTACTGTACAGATGGTTGTGAGCCTTCAAGTGGTTGTTGGGAATTGAAATTTTTTAGGACTTCTGCTTGCTCCAGTCAGTTATGTATTTATTATTATACATAAGTACACTGTAGCTATCTTCAGACACGCCAGAAGAGGGTGTCTGATCTCATTACGGAGGCGGAGGGGGTTGGAGGGAGTAGGAAGTCACCATGTGGCTGCTGGGATTTGAACTCAGGACCTTCGGAAGAGCAGTCAGTGCTCTTACCCACTTAGTCATCTCACCAGCCCCTGACATGAACTCTTGATCTTCCTCCTCAACCTCTTAAGTTTCTAGAACTCTAGGCTTGTGCCATATTATGTAAAACATCAGACTTTCATTTCTGTGCTTCTTATCATCCAAGCATTCTTTTTTTTTTTTTTGGTTTTTCGAGACAGGGTTTCTCTGTGTAGCCCTGGCTGTCCTGGAACTCACTTTGTAGACCAGGCTGGCCTCGAACTCAGAAATCCACTTGCCTCTGCCTCCCGAGTGCTGAGATTAAAGGCATGCGCCACCACGCCCGGCCCAAGCATTCTTTGTATGTAAGTACACTGTAGCTGTCTTCAGACACTCCAGAAAAGGGCATCAGATTTCGTTACGGATGGTTGTGAGCCACCATGTAGTTGCTGGGATTTGAACTCAGGACCTTCGGAAGAGCAGTCGGTGCTCTTAACCACTGAGCCATCTCACCAGCCCCCGGTCTCTAACAATTCTAAACCCTGTTCCCTTAGACACTGTGCCGTCCCTCACTGCACATCTCAATCCCTCCCAGTCTTCCCAAACTCCTTCTTTGGTTTAATATTACTATTTAGAGGGAGAAAAATACCAATTTGCCCACAGTACCTAAACTCTCCTCAGTTTTGTTTGTTTGAGATAGGGTCTCATTATGTAGTCTTGGCTGGCCTACAACTCATTACAGTAAACCAAGCCACAAACTCAGAGGTCCATCTGTCTCTGCTTCCGGAGTGCTGGTGTCCTAGACTCTCCACCCACTTGTCCCCTACAGTGTGGCACTCTCTGTTCTTAGCACTCCCCAATAGCTGGGGGGAGTCCTGGGGCAGGAATAAGTAGTTAAGACTGACATGCTGAATGTCTCCCACCCAGACTACCAAGTGTTAAGTACCTCGTCACATATGACCAAACCAACATCTCCTTTTTTAAGAACTCCAACATGCAGGCGGAAAGTCTCATAGGAAATGATGAGGATGGGGGAAGGCACTCTAGCTCCACGCTGGCTCATGAATCCTTCTACAACAGAAAGGTTGAGAACACATCAGAAGATCTTAAAGAAAGACAGACTGATGGCTGTTTAATACAGCCTAGAAAGAACTATCAGTACTTCAGCTGCTTTCCAATGGCAACTTCCCCACTTGTCCCCCACACCGCCATCATCGCTGCCCACAAGTGGACACACAAGTAAATAAACCTGGGCAGAAGAGTACAGCCATGTTTGTTAAGGCTCCATACCCAGTTTTCGGTCTATCTCGTCCTTCGAGCCTCCGTCGATGGCCAGAGGTTGAATCCTCCCTCCAAGCCATTTCTCAACCTCATTGTACCAGTTCTTCACCAGGCTGGAAGGTGACACCACCACTGCTTTTTCGATTTCTGGCTTGCATTCTGGGCTCTGGCGTAAAAGTGTCCACATCAATGTGATGCACTGTAGTGTCTTCCCCAGGCCCATCTCATCGGCCATGATGCATCCATGGCTTCCGGGGATCCGACGGCTGGTGACACACTCCCACAGGAATTTCACGCCCTAATGAGTGACACCACTTAGTCCATGTTGGCACCTACTTAGCCCCCAGCCCCACACCCTCCCTCTGACTCTCATTTACCTCTCTCTGATGAGGCCGCAACACCTTACTGAGAATAGGGTCAACAACCACGTGAACGGGGAGTTTTTCCCTGGGAAATACAGCAGAACAAAACAAAACAAAACAAAACCACGTTGATCAGACTCAGGCAAGGTCAAGCCTCAGTAAATGGTACCCTCTACTGACCCAGAGGCCCCAGATTGCACCTCTCCATCAGTTGATAAACCACAGTGAGGTCCTGCTCTAGGAGTCAGAAAGTTCAGAACGGGTGAGACTCGTGTCCTTACCTCATCACCTGCCCCTCCCAACGAGCATAGCAGAAGGTAGTGAGGAACCCTATAACCTGAACACAACCACACACTCTCCCACAGACAATCTCCTTCCCAACCACTTGCTCTCAGTATACCACAGTTGCCATGACAGCTCAGATAATCTATGTCAATCCCAAAGTGGGGGAAAAAAATCACGCCAACACCCTCCTAAGCATATCCAGTTACAGCAGGCCAGAAGTACTCAAAAAATACCAATGTGCATACTTGTCAAGCTTCAGTTGGTCATGGGCGCTGAGTGGGGGAGGCTCATAGAGAACCAAGGCACCTTCTTCCAGAGGGTCATGTAGGGCACGACGAACTCCAGCCCTTTTCAGGCCCAATGCACGAAAGCCCAGGGGACCTAGAAATAAGCAACCAACCTGTAAGCCAACCTTCTATATTTATTTATTTAGCCACTCTAGCAGGCCAAACATGACCCATCCCTCATGTAACTTCAGGATCCCCCAACCTCTTTCACAGAACTTCTTCAAACCATTCACACATCTTTTTTTTTTTTTTTTTTAAAGATTTATTTTATTTTATTATATGTAAGTACACTGTAGCTGTCCTCAGACACTCCAGAAGAGGGAGCCAGATCTCGTTACGGATGGTTGTGAGCCACCATGTGGATGCTGGGATTTGAACTTATCACCTTCGGAAGAGCAGTCGGGTGCTCTTACCCACTGAGCCATCTCACCAGCCCCCATTCACACATCTTTATCTAACCCTTTCCTGTTTTATTTCTCCCATTCAATTACAAACTTGTGGAGGGTTTTATCAAGTTCATCGCAAGCCAAAAGTATAAAACTCAACAGAGGCAGTGGGGCGTAGTGGTGCACACCTTTAATCCCAGCACTCTGAAGGCAGAGGCAGGCAGATCTCTGAGTTCAAGGCCAGCCTGGTATACAGAGTGAGTTCCAGGACAGCTAGGGCTACACAGAGAAACCCTGTCTCGAAAAACCACTTAATTAGCTAATTAATTAATTAATAAAAAAACTCAACAGAGGCTTTTCATATATGAGAATTTGAAAGCTGGCCACTCCCCTCCTCAGTCCCAGTTCAGGCACAATGCAATGTCCTAAACAAAGGAAAATTGTGGGAATGAGACCTCCCACAGTCACTATTATAAAGGAACTAACAATGAACATGCTGAACTGAATGAAGGCCCCGACCATGCCCACCAAAAGCTTTCTGAGCAACGACATGCCCCACTAAGAAAATAAAGGGCAATTAGTCTTGGCAGTCCTTGCCAAATGCAATATAGCCTTCACACAGGCCTCAGGAAGACCACATCAAACATATTCACCAATAGACTGACACTTTTAATTCCTAGACTAGCATATATATATATATAAATCTTCAATGTATTCAGGCATTACTCAAACAAACAAACAAAAACCAACCAAACAACCAAACAAATAAACTAACAAACCCCGAAATGAGGTGCCAGGCACAGTGGAGCATGCTTGTAATTCCATTACTTAGAATTTTGAGGCAGGAGAATTTCTGTGACTGAGGCCACTCTGGGTTACATAACAAAAGCCTGCATTAAACAAATGGATGCTGGGGATGTCTCAGCAATTAAGAGCATACATTGCTCTTCCAAAGAATCTCTGTGTGATTTCCAGCACCCAAGTCAGGCAAGTCACAATTTCATGTAACTCCAGCTTCAGAGATCCAATGCCTTGGACCTCAGGTGGAGACACACACACACACACACACACACACACACACACACACACACACACAAGGCCACATGACATATACTCACACTGAAGGAGCAGAGGTAGGCAGATCTCTAAGTTCAAAGCCAGTTAGCCTACTCTACAGAACAAGTTCCAGGCCATCCAGGGTTACACATAGAGACCCTTTCTCAACCAAAACATACAATAAACTTGAAAAACAAAACAAATAACTAACCAAATAAGAAAACCCATAAAGTCTCCATTTTACCTTGATAATTTGGGATGGGGATCTTAAAAGGCTTTGACAAAATACTTCGAATAAATGCTTCCTAAAAAGGAAAAACAAAATTCAAAACTGTTGAAAATGTTATTAACCAATGATCTTACATGCCCACTTCAAGTTTTTTTTTTAATTTTTAATTTATAAATGTTATGTGTATTGGTGTTTTGTCACTACAATACCAGGCTAGCCTTCCAGTCCCAAATTCATCTGTTGCTGTATGATTTCTGCTAATTCTTTTCTTTTCATAAATCCATATCAGCTTCTTTGAAAATTAAACAGCCCAAAGATTAGAAGTAATATAAGCAGTACCATCAGTAAAATATTAAGAGAGAAACCTGACAATGATGGCTAAGAGCTAAGTCTCTAGCATCATATCACATTTGGGAGGCAGGGCCAGGACAGTCTTCCCTATGCTCCCTAGTCAAGCTGATATCAAACTTTCAATCCTCCTGCCTCAGCTTCCTGAGTACTGAGATTAAACATGTACTACATCTAGTTTCCTATCATAATTTAATCCTCACTAAGACCTCTATGAGGTCCACAGGCTCCTGTTATTCCAGGCAAGCAGTGATGCAAACCTATAATCCTAGTACTTAGGAGACTAGTAAAGGACCTCACTGAGACTGAAGCCAGCCTGGGTAAAACCTTGTCCCAAAAACAAAGTTAAGCCAGGTGTGGTAGCTCATACCTATTTCCAGAATTTGAAAGGAAGAGGCAAGAGGACTAGGAGCTCAAGATCCCCCTTAGCTATACAACGGGTTTTAAGGCCAGCATGGACTACATGAGACCCTGTTTCAAAAAGGGGATTAGGAGGTAAGATGCCTGGAGAAACAGCGCAACAGTTCAGAGCAGTTAAGAGTGCTTCCTGCTTTTCTGGGATTCAAGTTCAGTTTGGGAAGGTTTACAACTATCAGTAATTCCAGCTCCAGACCCAACACCCTCATCTGGCCTCAGATGGCACCCATACACACATTGCATACATTTACACACACATACACACACACACACACACACACAAACAGACAAATAAATGAAGGTACTTGCTACCACACTCAACAAACTAAGTTGGCCCCCAGGATTCACAGTGAGAGAACAAATCCCCACAAACTGTCCTCTGACTTCCACAAGCAGCACAGCACACAGACCTGCAGTCACACATATACATGCACACACACAATACACAGCTATGATAAATGGAGAATCTTCCTTATTCTATAGCCTCTACTAGTGATCTCTTATTTAACTTTTTACTTAAGGTCCAAAGTCAGTGAGTGCTTCCTGCCATGGAAGCACCGTTCAAGACGGGGAACAACATGCTAAAAGGTCATGAAGAGAGGTTAGCTCATCATAGCAACAACAAAAGCCAGTTAGGACAAAGGTGCAGAAAGTACACACACTCGGGCCCTGGAAAGGAAGACTCAGTGTGGGCTGGCCTGAAATCCAGACGACTCAACAGAGTATGAGGCAGAGCTGAGGGAAGAAGCAGGATGGGGCTCTCGGACAAGAGAATTGATGGAGAGTTAAATGTCAACTCCCAGTAAAGTTAGATCTTTATCTGTACACATCTGGATTATTCGGGGAATTACAATAGCTTGTCTACTTTGGCAATACCAGAGGAGAAATCAGAGCAAGCACGCTAAAGGTATGGTTCTCTGTGTGTGCTATGGAGGACGAGGCTCTCTGTGCAGTCTCTTCTCCAACCATACGGGTCTATCAGGCTTGCTGCCAGGTAGTATACACACTAAAACATCTTGGCAGCCCTGGTTTTATTGCATTTTTGGAGAAAGGGTTTCACCCTGTAGCCCAAGCTGCCCTGAAACTCACAACACTCCTCCTGCTTCCACCTCCTGAGCATTAGCTTTCCAGACATGAACCACCATATTTGGACTGCTAACGGGGCTAGATTACAGGGAAAAGAGGAATAAAAAAACTCCTTTCTGCCAAAATGTAATTTAACAGAGACAAAGGCAAGCCTACCTTGCTGTGAAATGCTTCCCTTTACATTCTAACTTATCTCTTTACATATACACATTATAAATTTCTAGAGACTCAATGTTTTCTCACACACCCTCCCCCAAAATGTATTTTTTGTGGTCTAATGAAAAAATGGGTAAGTGACCATCACTAAATAATGTGACAAAAGAGAAATCTCACTTATTTGTATTGGAAGAAAATTTTTGGTTTTTTGTAACAGTGACACTAACTACTTTGAGGCTAGCCTAGAAATCCATATATTGTCCAGTTTGGCCTTAAACTCACAATCCTCCTGCATCAGCTTCTAGACTGCTGGGATTTTAGGTGTATGCCAACATGTCTGGCTCTGACTAAATTTGGGATTTTCATTTTTTGGTTTTTCAAGACAGGGTTTCTCCATGTATCCCTGGCTTTTCCTGAAACTCAGTCCATAGACCAGGCTGGCCTTGAATTTACAAAGATCCGCCTGCCTCTGCTTCCTGAGTGCTGGGATTAAAGGTATGCATCACAACCACTTGGACATGGTTTCTTAATTAGCATGAATATGAATACTGTAGTTATGAACAGCAATAATAATCATTAATAAGAACAATAACAAAAAAAAAGTCCACATCACACACCTTTAATCCAGCACTCGGGAGGCAGAGGTTGGCGGGTTTCTCTGAATTTGAGGCCCCACCTGGTCTACAGAGTAAGTTCTAGGACAGCCAGGGCCACTCAAAGAAACCCTGTCTTGAGAAAGAAAAAAAAAGAAGGAACAACCAAACAAAGAAGGAAAGAAAACGAGAGGAAAGAAGAAAGCGCTAGCAAGCCTTTAAGTGAATGTCGTAATACCAGCACTGACAAGGCAGAGGCCCAGAGTCAAGGGTATCCAAGGCAGTAATTAAAGGCTTGCCTGGCTACATGAGAAAGTACCTTTAGAAAAAAATGTTAATATTACAGAAACAGTGAGGTATCTTGAGTGCCATTTCAAAGCCTTTCTCAACTCTTAGTGAGCTTTGCTTAGGGACAAGTATCCCAGAGAACCTGGCAACCACCAAGCAACCCTAAGACAGTAGTTTTCAGGATGTCTTGAAAGTTGTCAAACAACTACATTCTCAGACAGAGAGGGTGAGGATCTTTTTAAGACTTATTTACTTTTATGTATATGAGTGTTTTGCCTGAATACATTTAAGTGCACTGAATACATTTAAGTGGATGTCTGGTGCTCACAGTGGCCAGAAAACGATGCTAGATCCCCTTGAGTTGGAGTAATAGATGGGTGAGCTGCCTCATGGGTTCTGGGAACCAAACTAGGGTCCTTTTCACTTCTCTTTATCTGTTGAGCCATCTCTTCAGCCCCAGAGGGTGAGTTTTAGAGGGAAATTTAACATAGATTCATGGTGGGGAGCCCAAGAAGGATGAGAGAGGGGGAGGGAGTAAAAAGAGAGGGAGTAGCAAAGATCCTACAGAGCAGGAGGGTCTCAGGATATAAGGTACCACCGAAGCCCCTAAGCTGGGAGTATCTTAAAGAATTTAGGGCAGAAATGAGGGTGAGGCATGAGACAGGATTAATATGTCAATCTAGATGCCTCTTCCAGTTCAGTCACAGAAATCTACAACCTGTAGGCAGATGTGCAGGGAGGTAACAGCAAACAGAAACCACAACTTCTTTGCCATTTCTGGCCTCCAGCAGGGAATAGAACTGCTGCTTTGGGGTCCCTTCCGTACCTGACAAGTTTCTATTCCCGGCCATCATTATCAAGTTCAGAGCAGTAGCTCACACCTGCACCTATGATCTAGGCTCCTACAGAGACAACAAAAAGATGCCAACAAGAAACTTCCTTTAAAGCCGAGAGGTGGTGGCACACACCTTTAATCCCAGCACTTGGGAGGCAGAGGCAGGCGGATTTCTGAGTTCGAGGCCAGCCTGGTCTACAGAGTGAGTTCCAGGACAGCCAGGGCTACACAAAGAAACCCTGTCTTGAAAAACCAAAAAAATTTGCAAATTCCTTCCCTGGGAAGCAATGCCTACTGCCTCCTCCTCACAACCAACCAAACCCCACTAGGAAACCAATGAGTTTATCTAGCTTACCTACAGGGCACAGAGGATGTGCTGCTGGCAGGAGCATGGGTGCCGCAGAAGCGACGGCACTGGGAAGTCCTCACCCACATGGATGAAGGAGCCCTTCTCAGTTCACTCTTCCCCAGCCTAAATACTCTAGCACTTCCCAGAACACAGACAATTAGAGCAGAGTTGCATACTAATGGTGTGGCTGGAACCCAATCCCTGTCACCCAACCCATCTTCCTCCTCTTTATGGAGCATCTCCCCAGTGCCCACGCCCTATCTACGGCTTATCTAATGAAGATGGTGGGTGGCTATTTCACTTGGAAGATGGTGCTCTACGACGTCCTTTCCTTCTGATGAGAGGAAGATAGCACGTCCTCCACAGCCCCCAGTTTTCCATGTAGCAGATTCAAGGGGCAGTTACATCCATCTCTCCATCTCCACTGCTCCACCCCTGCTCGTTCTTTCTTACCAGCCTGCTTAGCACTCTGCTACCTGGATGACAAAAATGCCTCTGATCATTTACCTCTCCCTTCCACAGGTAAACTTCTAGAAAAAATTTAATGTCTCCCCCTCTTATCTCCCACTCCAATCTGCTTTCCACTCTCCATACGTGACTCTGCAAAAGGCCATGACAGCATGCTTCTAACTCCACTGAACAAGTTTCCATTCTTATCTTAAAGCTAACCATTCTTTCCTCTCAGATATGCTTTCCTGACCACTCTTCCACTAGTGCACTTCTCTGGAATCTCATGCTCAGCCCAATGCATGTTTCTATCTCTGCCTAAACCACCTAAATGCCCTTAGAGCTTAGAGTTCCTCAGGGCCCAGGACTGAAACCTAAATCTCTTCCAACTGTAGATTCACCCTGACAATATACATACTTTGAGATATCAAATATTTCTATACCAACGATCACCTAATATATATTTTTTTATTCTGCTTTTTATTGGTTTTGTTTTTTCCAAGACAGGATTTCTCTGTGCAGTGCTGACCTGGAACTCATTCTGTAGACCAGGCTGGCCTCTGCCTTCCAAGTGCTAGGACTAAAGGCATGTGCTACCACTCACCAGTTTATCTGTAACTCTAGTTTACACACACACACACACACACACACACACACACACACACACGAGTATTCACACACTACAAACATACATAAATTTAAACACCCTCAGCAGCTCACCATTCCGGACCTCCACACAGCTCACCATTCCAGACCTCCACACAGCTCACCATTCCAGACCTCCACACAGCTCACCATGCCAGACCTCCACACAGCTCACCATTCCAGACCTCCACACAGCTCTTCACCTACCTCCTCCCTCCACCTGCCGACAGACATAACTCAGCAAACACTTTTCAGGAGCTGCCTCAGTCGACTGCCAGGCTCTCTTATAGGCCGCTAAACTGCTCCTTCCACCAGGATAACCTTTCAGAACCATCAGAAGTTAACTTCAAATTTAGGCCATTCTCAACCTCCATCTAAACTGTGAGGTCACTCAAGGCACCCATGAGACAACTTGAACAAAACCTAATGACAACTGTCCCAGACGACTGAAGACCACCTAACAACTGCCCAGAGGACTGACAATCATCTAACAACTGTCCCAGGGGACTGAAAGTCACCTAGCAACTGTCCCAGAGGAATGAAGACCACCTAATAGGACAACTGTCCCAGGGGACTAAAGGTCACCTACCAGGAGTTTTTTTTTTTAAAGAAAAAAACAAACAAGCAAACAGCCAACATAAAAAGCAAAGAGTTGCCAGGCATGGTGGCGCACGCCTTTAATCCCAGCACTCGGGAGGCAGAGGCAGGCAGAGGATTTCTGAGTTTGAGGCCAGCCTGGTCTACAGAGTGAGCTTCAAGACAGCCAGGGCTATACAGAGAAATCCTGTCTCGAAAAACCAAAAAAAGTTTGTTTTTTTTTTCTCTCTCTTCTCTCCCCCCTCTTTCTCTCTTTTTCCTCTTCTCTGGCCCCCTACCGCTCAATAAACCCCTCCCACGTGGAATCAAAAAAAAAAAGCAAAGAGTCAGTGCTGGAGAGATAGCTCAGCAGTTAGGAGCACTGGCTGCTCATACAGAACACCCAGGTTCTGTTTCCAGCGCTCACTATCATACAAAATTACTTTTGAATATACAAATGGCTAAATTTAGTTATATATTCCCATTCTCCTTCCAAGCATTTCTCAGAAAGTTTGATGAGAAAACCTTGGTCTAGTCAGCACTTGCCACTAAATTTGGCAACCTAAATTCAATCCCTGAAATCCACGTGGTAAAATGAGAGATATCAACTCTCAGATGTTATCCTCTGACCGCCACACATAGATGATGCACATACATATGCACACACACACACATACACACACAGAGAACATATGTGCAACAATGAAGAAAAAAAAAAGCCAGGTATGGTAGAGCACACTTTTAATTCCACCATTCAGGAGGCAGAGGCAGATAAATCTCTTTCAGTAACAGCCAGGACTATTGTGAGACCTTACCCTTAAAAAAAAGGAAGGAGGAGGAGGAAAAAGAAGGAAGAGGAGGAGGAAGAAGAAGAGGATGAAGAGGAGAAGGAGGGGGAAGGAGAAGAGGAAGAAGAGGAGGAAGTTAAGCAAGACCCTGATATGATGATAAGTTGACTACTAGAGGAAATAACAAAAGGTTTAGAATTCTAGTACTTTCTAAACAATGAAAAACTGAGCCTATTGGCACACACCTGTAATCTAACATCCAGGAGGTAGAGGAAAGAGGATTAAGAGTTCAAGGCCCAGCTGGGTATGGTGGTACAAGCCTTTAATCCCAGCACTCGGGAGGCAGAGGCAGGCAGATTTCTGAGTTCGAGGCCAGCCTGGTCTACAAAGTGAGTTCCAGGACAGCCAGGGCTATACAGAGAAACCCTGTCTCGAAGGAAAAAAAAAAAAAAAAAAAAAAGAGTTCATGGCCCAAGCTAAACCACGAGCTATTCTTCCAGAGGACCTGGCTTCAATTCCCAGCACCCACATGTTGGGCAGATCACAAATGACTCTAAATCCAATTCCAGGGGATTTGATACTCTTCTGGCATTCTCTCTGTAGGTACCAGGGACACACATGATAAAAATATACATTCAGACAAAATACATACGTGTGTGTGTGTGTGTGTGTGTGTGTGTGAGCGTGTATGTGTGTAAAAGAAATTTTGGACAGTTCAAGGCCACCCTGGGCCTACATGAAACTGTCTCAGAAAGCAAAAAGAAAAAGAAATGAACAAAACAGAAAGCTAGATGCAGTACCTGCTCAATGTCATAACTTTCTCTTTGACTCATTTCTTTAGGAAAATGAGCCACCTTCGATCTGGTAGCCACAAAATTATAAACAAGGGAAAACTCAATTCAAGCAGACTTCCCAGATCACACAGAAGCTACGGAAAAGCTGATCACATTGCAGCAAAGGAATCTACTGAGGCAAAGAACTGGGAACATACACACAGAACAGGCCAGTTGTACTTGTGACTTACATGTTGACTGCTATCCAGATAAGGTGGCCGGTTGAGTAGCTGAGTCAAGGGCTTCCGGAAAGGAGACAGGAAACACTCCCGGACATGGGTCTCACTGCTGGATTTGCGTTTCTTAGGAGTCTAGGAGAGAAATGGAAAGCTATATTGCAATATCTGGACAACCCCAGAGACCACTGAGCCATCTATCCAGCTCCCAGGTTCGAGTTTTTTATTCCAGGCTCGCCTCAAATTCACTGAGTGCTGGGATTAAAGGCATATACCACCATGCCCAAGAAATTGCAGTTTTCTGACTTGATAGATGAGACTAGTAAATATAGTATCTTAGAGTTGCTGCAATAGTCGTATACGATAATAGATGTTAAAAGTTCAGTGTGGTGCCTGACAATAAATACTTTTGTTTCTGTTGAGAGGGGGTCTCATGTAGCACAGGCTGTCCTCACACTTGCTTTGTGGCCAAGGACTGATTCTCCTGCCCCCATCCCACAATGCTTTGATTACAGGTGTGTGCCACCATATCTTGTTGGCAGTTTTTAAAAACTTTTTATTCTTTGTGAGTTTCACATCAAGCACTCCATTCCCACTCATCTTCCTGTCCCCTTCCAAAATAAAACACACAAACTTCATAAAAAAGAAAGAAAGGGGGCTGGCGAGATGGCTCAGTGGTTAAGAGCGCCGACTGCTCTTCCAAAGGTCCCGAGTTCAAATCCCAGCAACCACATGGTGGCTCACAACCATCCGTAATGAAGCCCTCTTCTGGAGTGTCTGAAGACATCTACAGTGTACTTACATATAATAAATAAATAAAAATCTTAAAAAAAAAAAAAAAAAAAAAAAAA
>LR749852.1:0-183943 GCA_902729485.2 Mus minutoides
TTTTTTTTTTTTTTCGAAACAGGGTTTCTCTGTATAGCCCTGGCTGTCCTGGAACTCACTTTGTAGACCAGGCTGGCCTCGAACTCAGAAATCTGCCTGCCTCTGCCTCCCGAGCTGGGATTAAAGGCGTGTGCCACAATGCCCCGCATCTATTTTCAAAATCATTGTCCTTGTTTCCAAAATTCCAATTTGTCCATCATGGATTTATCTTCTGCGTTTGTCTCCCCTCAGATTTTCAGAGTTGGAGGCCCTGGGGTGTATACACACTGAAAGGGAGCTACAGTCTTTGTGCCAAATCAGATCTACTCAAAAGCAAGTCTTCTGCCCGGCGGCGGTGGTGGCAGTGGTGGTGCTCTTGGGAGGCAGAGGTAGGTGGAGTTTGAAGAGTCTGAGTCCAGCCTGGTCTACAGAGCTAGGTTTAGGACAGCCAAGGATACACAAAGAACTCTTGTCTCAGAAAAAAATAATAATAATAAATAAACTTCAGTGAGATGGAAAGAGTTATGCTGGCCCGGACGGCAACGGGGCCTGAAGATTAGACGCTCCTGGGAACCTGCCTTGACCAGGGTGCCAGAGAGACTTCTCTGGTGCCGGGCAGCACAAGTGGGCCTGAGGCTTGATGCCTCGCTTCAATTTGGCCCGCGAGAAATAGCCAAACAGAGCCAAGTGGGTCTGGAGCGCCCCAGGGTGTCATTCCTGACATTGACGCTACGTGGCGCCAGAGCCCGCGCAGCCGGCGGCAGCAAGTCTCAAATTCTCCCCTAGAATGGGGAAGGCATTGCTTTCCAAGGAGAAATTCTTATATATACAAAAGCAGTCAGAATAGTACGGGGGAAAAAGCAAACCCATTTTTCCTAGACCTTATTCTGGGCCCCTGCTCATCTCTAAATATCTCAGTTCCTAACTCAATAAAACAAGAAACTTTCCCCCGACATTTTTTTTACTGTGTGTGTGTGTGTGTGTGTGAGAGAGAGAGAGAGAGAGCGAGAGAGAGAGAGAGAGAGAGAGAGATCCATTCTTTGTGACATGTAAAATCCACCTGCACAATCCAGACTTCTCTCTCTGACATCCCAACATCCTTAACTTAATCTTGACTGCAAACACCTTTTTCCAAGCCTGCAAGGCCTGTAATGCTAGGCCCTGATGTGTTTGAGAGCCACAAGCTGCAGATTATGAGATTATGAGAGGTGAGTGGCTGGGTCAGTAGTAGATGGCTCAGTAGGTGAGCCCAGGTTTGCCAGACTGAGAAACTTACACACTTACCACCATGCCTTCCCCTCCCTGTTCCTGTTCGAGACAGTTTGTCTCCACCCAACCTCAAACAGTCTGCCCACATGTTTTGGAGGCCAGGAAAGTTTTACTTGCTCACCGGTGGGAACCAGTTATCCACAAGGACAGCTGCAGTGTGGTGCAGTCTATTACCCAATCGACCCATTCCTCCTCCATCTGCAGGCATCTGTCCACACCACGGGGCACAGGCCAGTGGATCTGGCATGTTAGGACGGAAGAGCTGAGGGATATTCTAACTGTTCTTCATGAGAGCAGGTGTGGAGAAATGGTGGAGGTTTAGGAAAGAGGAGAGAGGACCCCAAGAGCCCTGCTTCCTCCTCCCACCAATAAAAGCAGAGCTAGGAAGGCAGTCAGAGCACTAGGGTCACTATCCTTTTATTTTCTTTCTATGGCTGTGATAAACACCGTGGCCAAAAGCAACTCGGGGAGGAGAGGGGTTTATTTCAGCTCACAGCTGTAGCCCGTCACAGAGAGAATTCAGGGCAAGGACCCAAGCAGGCCAAAAAGCAGGAGCCAGGCAGGAACCTTACTTACTTTCCTGATGTGTGTCTTTATGTTTTATATAATCCAGGGCCATCTGCCTGGTGGGCATAGCCCATAGTGCCCGGGCACTCTGATAGCAACCATCAATCAAGAAAATGCCCCTCAGACATTCCCACAGGCAAATCTGATGAAGGCAATTTCTCAGTTGAGGTTCCCTCTTCCTAAGTGACAAAAAAACCTAACCAAGTATAATTGACCCCTTGTCAGCTTGACACACAGATCACTATGAAACTATAACTTTTCCTTTCTTGTTTATCTCTAAGACTTCATGGTAAGGTCCCACAGTCAGAGGGGAGCGGTGGTGCACTCATTTAATCCCTCAAAGGGCAGAGGCAGGCATATTTCTGAGTTCAAGGACAGCCTGGTCTACAGAGAAAATTGCAGGACAGCCAGTGCTAAACGGAGAAACCCTGTCTCTAAAAATAAAAGGGGGTGGGGGTGGGGAGAGGAAGAGACACAGTCTTTAAAATTTTAGTCTCTTGACTTTGGGCTCCTATTAAATAAAATAAAAGTTAGCATACTTCGTATCCTAAGAATAATGAGGGCACAGTCACAATCAGATCAGAGCAAACCTAGACTCCAACCATTTTGAATAGTTCAGTGTCTGATGTCTGGGACTTACAAATTGTCTGGTCCCTAAAGGGCTTTGATAGGTCCACCTCTCTACTTCTGCCACCTGTAGCATGCACATCATGTCTGATGGGCTCAGGCCAGCTCCACACCATACATGCCAATACCCCTCTTCATGCCTTTAAAACCAGGAGCATAGGGGAAACTCTTCTAAGTTACCGAGTTCAGCCACCAGCTAAAAATGCAGCCTTGGCCCCTCTGTATTCTGATCCTGAGGAAATACTTTTTCAAAAGATTTTACCCCAAGATTTCGCTGAAAGGACCCTGATATAGCTATCTCGAGTGAGGCTATGCTAGTGCCTGGCAAATTCAGAAGTGGATGCTAACAGTCATCTATAGGATGGAACACAGGGCCCCCAAGGAGGGGTGAGGGAAGATACAGAGGATGAAAGGGAGAACAATGGAGGAGCTAGAGAAAGTACCCAAGGAGATGAAGGGGTCTGCAACCCTATAGGAGGAACAACAATATGAACTAACCAGTACCCCCAGAGCTCAATGTCTCTAGCTGTATATGTAGCAGAAGATGGCCTAGTCAGCCATCACTGGGAAGAGAGGCCCCTTGGTCTTGCAAACTTTATATGCCCCAGTACAGGGGAACGCCAGGGCCAAGAAGTGGGAGTGGGTGGGTAGGGGAGTAGGGCTGGGAGAGGGTATAGGGTAGTTTCGGGATAGCATTTGAAATGTAAATAAAGAAAATATCTAATAAAAAATATAAAATAAAATAAAGGAAAAATTTTTACCCTAAATGACATATCTATATTTATGTCATCTATATTTCTACATCTATATTTATATTTGAGACAGGGGTTCTCTGTGTAGCCCTTGAACTGTCCTTCAACTCTACAGACCAGGCTGACTTTGAACTCACAGAGATTCACTTGCCTCTGCCTTCTGAGTGCTGGAATTAAAGGCCTTGTCCTGCCACCTGGCGAACCACCAATGGAGTCTTTGCTTCCCTCTGAACCGTCACAGGCCAGGCCTTCGTGTCCAGCTTCATTTCCTATGCTGAGCCGTTCTAAGTGTTCCCACAATTCTCCCCAAAATGACATGGCCAGGTCTGCCACAGCAATAGTCTGTGTCTGGTACCAATTTCCATCCTAGTTTTCTTTCTGTTGCTCTAATAAATACTGACCAAAACCAGATTATGGATGAAAAGGGTTATTTAGCTTCTCTGTCCTGATTACAGTCCCTCATTGTGGGAAGTCAGGACTGGAACTCCAGCAGGTTCAGAGGCAGAAGCCATGGAGGAACGCTGCTTACTGGCTTGCTCCTAGCGGCTTGCTCAGCTTGCTTTCTTAAACAAACCAGAACCGCCTTTGTCCCAGGGGTGGGACCATCCACAATGGGCTGGACCCCCTCCCACATCAGTGATCAGTCAAGAGAATGCACCATAGACATGTTAACAGGAAAATCTGATGGAGGCAGTTCCTCAGCCGAGACTCCCTCTTCCCAAGTAAAGTCTAGTTTGTCTCAAGTTGACAAAAAATGAGCGGGCACAACAAAATCGAACACTGAAGAGACTACTCCATTGCTGAGTGTCAACTGCTGTTGACGTCACACAAGTCATACAGGGAGGATGTCCTTCCCCATGGGGGAGCATGTCACCAGCAAGACATGGAGGGTACTAACAGATGACCCAGCTTCTATACACACACACACACACACACACCACATTACGCACTTGTTAATGCACACACACATGTATGTAAACACATATCCTACCAACAAAGACCTATATGCCACCCCCTAGCTGACACACATGAACACACACACATACACACCATATACTCGTTCATACTAGATTCATGATTTGTTCAGAAACACATATCACACCCACAAAGACCCACACACTTCCCCGTTTGCCACAATGACACACATGCACACACAGACACAAGAAACAACACCAAATCTCATCAGGATCCTGATCCAACTACCAAGCTGTATTTTTTTTTTCTTTAGCCAGGCAACAGTCTGTCACATCCTGGTTTCCACGTGTCTCTGAGATGGGTGAGGTAAAGCTCTGGCCGGCCCCAACTGCCTTCACCTGTACTCTGGGTGGTTCTGTAAACAGGGTATCAGCTCTGCAACTGGTCTGCCCTCGTGACAAATTTGATACACAACTGTGAACAAGGGAAACTTGTCCAGCAGCCCCTTCTGCTTGAGGATGCGGTACACCTGGGCAGAGGTGTGTGGCCCTTGCAGCTTCTGTCCCTTCAGCATCTCCTTCTCCAACTCCTCAATACTTTTTCCTGTCCTGGCGAAGGCTTCGGCTACCTTTCGGTTCCGCCCCCCATAGCAGGTGGTGATGAGGTCGGCCACCCCACAGCTCTCCAGGAAAGTGGCTATGGACACGTGACCCTTGGAGAAAGTCCTGGCAAAAGCAATCATCTCAATGAGGCCCAGCCGGATGACAGCCGCCTTGGTGCTGTCACCACTACAGAAGCTGTCACAGAAGCCGGCCGCCATGGCCACAATGTTCTTTAGAGCCCCGCACAGCTCCACTGTATCTGAATCTTCTACCACAGTGACTTGGAAGTTGGGGGTCTGAAACAGCTCTTTGAAGAGAAGGCCATTCTGCAGCACCTTGCTGCCGATGGTGGTCTCACAGAACAACTCTGCGGCCACCTCGTTGGCTAGGTTGGCCCCCATCAGCACGCTGACGTCTATGTTCACTTTCTCTCGGATGATGTCAGAGATAAGTTTCAGGCTCTCGGGGCTCTCGTCTATGCCCTTGATGAGGGTGAGGCCCCGGGCCTTCCTGGGCACTACTTCAGCAATCTCATCGCAGATGGTTCGAATGAACTGGTGTGGGAAAGCAAACACCAGAAGGTCTGCATCCTGCACAGCCTGGCTGAGACTTGGGGTGGCCATCACGTTCTCGGGCAGCCTGTGTCCAGGCAGGTACTTTATGTTTTCATGGTCACAGTTGATGATGTCCGTCAGCTTCCTCCCATCGACCATTTCTTCAAATACCCACATCTTGACCGGGGAAGCAAACTTCTTCATGGTCTTCACATTGTTCCCAATGATTTTTGAAATAGCTGATGCCCAGTTCCCTGAGCCCACGATGCTCACCTTCAGAGGCTCAGCCACCACTTCCAGGCTGACATCCTGCTGAGGGGACTGTGTCTTCCCAGCTGGCTGCTGGCCACCACCTGTTTGGTCTGGTCTGCAGGTGCCCTGCCCTGCCTGCCTCCCTGTCTGCTTAAAAAAGACACTTACAACCCGAGTATGGTGGCTCATGATGGTAATTCCTGCACATGAAGGCTCAGCCCAGAGAATTGACGAAAGTTTAAGGATGACTTGAGCTACAGAGAGAGACTATCTGAAAACAAATAAGATAATTATATATTTTTAAAAAGGAAGGCTGGATGTAGTTCAGTTGGTAGTGTGCTTGGGTGGTGTGCACCAGGCCCTGGGTTCTAGCCCCAGCACTACCTAAGACAGATGTGCTAGTAAATACCTGTGAGTGACTCCAGCACAGGGAGGTAGAGGCAGGAGAATAAGAAGGTCAAGGTCAGCCTTGGCTCCAAATAGAGTTTGAAGCCATAACTCAAAATAAATAAATGAATGAATGGATAAGCCAAATCAAAAGACATTTATAAGGTGATTTGATGTTTAAATTTTGCATATTTGATAAAATTAAGAAAATAATGATTTTTAAAAGCATAATTATGATTGCAACATGTTTATGGATAATTTGTTTTGAGGCAAAGTTTCCTGTTTTTTAGGCTAACCTTGAACTTTGGATAGTCCCATTTTCACCTTTGGAATTCTGTATTTGTAAGTATATACCACCATGCCTGTGGTGCTGGGAATTGAACCCAGAGTTTCATGCATGCTGGACAAGTATTCTATCAGCTGAGCTACATCCCCACCCCGACCACACACACACACACACACACACACACACACACACACACACACACACACATATATATATATATATATATATATATATATATATATATATATATATCATAAAAAAGAAGGGCTAGGTGTGGTGATGCAAGTCTTTAACCCCAGTACCCAGGAGGCAAAGACATGTGGGTCTTTGTGAGTTCGAGGCCAGTTTGTTTTACAAAGCAAGTTCTAGGCCAGCCAGAACTATATATATAGAGATCCTATATATAATTATAGATTATATATTTATTATTACAGTATTATATATAGTATGATATATTGCATAATATTATGTAATGTATATTATATATGATATAATAATATATATAAATTATATAACATACATTCATACATTATAATAACATAACATAATATATGTATAATATAATATTATATATAACATTATTTATTATATTAAATTAATAATTATTTAACATAATTATATAACACACACACAGTCTTTATCTTTTGGAGACAGTGTGTGCATTGTGTGGAGGCCAGAGGTTAGCATTAGATTTGTTCCTCAGTTGATTTCCATCTTATTTAAGAAGACAGTATCTGTCATTAGATCTAGAGCTTGCTGAATGGACTAGACTGATGGCCAGCAAGCCCCAGGGTCTTCTGTCTGGTGCATCTGAAGACAGCTACAGTGTACTTAGATATAATAATAAATAAATCTTTAAAAAAAGAATATTAGTTGGGCAGTAGGGCTGCTTACTTAGCATGTGTGAGGTTTTGGGTTCAATCTTTAGCCCTGGAGGGAACAAGTTAAAATTAAAACAAACAAGATATAAAGACACAGGGTCTATCCCAGGGTAACGAATCACCCACAGAGATGCCTCTGGAGGAGCCTAGTAATTATGAAAAGGGAAATATATACTCTGTAAGCCACCCACTTGTCTCACCATGACAAAGTGCCTAACAAAACCCTAAGAGAAAGCAAGGTTCTCTTGTCTCATGCTGTCAGAGACTTAATCATGGTGAGGAGTCTCTGCTGCTCCTACAGCTGTAGTAAGGTGAGGGCGTGATGGAGGAAAAGAGCTCACCTTGTGACAGCTAGGAAGCAGAGCTAGAGAGGAAGGGACCAGGGACAAGACACACCCTTTAACATCATATTCCCCAGTGACCCACATCCTCCAACTATGTCCCACCTTCAACAGTTCACTCAACTATGATGTCATAAATGGCTTAGTCCCCTGATAAGGTCAGAGCCCTTATGATCCAATTATGTCCCCAAAGCCCATCAACTGGCATGGAGCCCTTACTCTATGAGACTTCTGAGAACATTTTAGGGTCAAGCAATAACATGACCTATCATATGATCCTCACCCAAGCATTTATACAAGAGCCATGAGGAAGCACAGAGTGGAAGGAGAGAACCAACTCCAAAAAGTTGTCTTTTGGTCAACTGGTGATGATGCGTGCCTTTAATCTCAGCACTGAGGAGGCAGAGGCAGGAGGCAGGAGGCAGGAGGCAGGAGGCAGGAGGCAGGAGGCAGGAGGCAGGAGGCAGGAGGCAGGAGGCAGGCGGCAGGCGGCAGGAGGCAGGCGGCAGGCGGCAGGCGGCAGGCGGCAGGCGGCAGGCGGCAGGCGGGAGGCGGGAGGCGGGAGGCGGGAGGCGGGAGGCGGGAGGCGGGAGGCGGGAGGTGGGAGGCGGGATCTCTGTGAGTTCAAGGCCAGCGGGGTCTACAGAGAGCATTTTAGGACAGCCAGAGCTCCACAGAGAAACTGTGTACCAAAAACCAAAGAACCTAAAACAGAACAAAATTGTCCCCTGACACCCCCCCCACACACCTTTTTTAATTAAAAGAGAGAGAGAGAGATTTTTTATTTTATGTATATGAATACACTGTCACTGTCTTCAGACACACAAGAAGAAGGCATCAGATCCCATTCAAGGTGGTTGTGAGCCACCATGTGGTTGCTAGGAATTAAACTAAGGACCTCTGGAAAAGCAGTCAGTGCTCTTAATGACTGAGCCATCTCTCCAGCCCACAAGAGTTCTCCTAATACACAATTATGTAAATAAATAAAAATTTAAGAAAAAAAACATAAAATAAAATTTAAAGTAAATTTACATGCATGCATAGGTGTCTGTGAGTGTGTTTGCACACGTGTGTGCAGATGCATATATGCACGTAAGTGGGAAGTCAAAGGACAAACCAAGGTGCTCTCCACCATTTATTTTATTTGTTTGTTTGTGACAGACACATACATACACATAATTTAAAATAAAATAATAAAAATAAAACATTTGTTGCCAGACGTGGTGGTGCACGCCTTTAATCCCAGCACTCGGGAGGCAGAGGCAGGCGAATTTCTGAGTTCGAGGCCAGCCTGGTCTACAGAGTGAGTTCCAGGACAGCCAGGGCTACACAGAGAAACCCTGTCTCGAAATACAAAAATAATAATAATAATAATAATAATAAAATAAAAAAATAAAACATTTGTTTAGACAAGTTTTCTCTGTGTAGCCCTGGCTGTCCTGGGACCCTCTTTGTAGACCAGGCTGGCCTCAAACTCAGAGACTGGCCTGACTCTGCCTCCAAGTGCTGGGAATAAAAGTATGCTCCATCACTGCCGCCCAGCAAATTATTTTAAAAAGAAAATGTAGAGAAGATTAACTTTATTAGAAACTTGAATTTTAAAAATTGAATTAAGAGAGGTCTGCCTAGCCGGGCGTGAAAAAAAAAAAAGAGGTTTGCCTGTCTTGAAAAAAAAAAGAGGTTTGCCTACTGCCACATGGGTGCTGGTGGGCTGGGGCTGGGGCAACGTGTCACTGTGAGAAGCTGGCATGTGGTGAAGAAAGAAAGAGGAGGAGCTAGAGATGTGATAAGTGTGTGTGTGTGTGAGAGAGAGAGAGAGAGAACCTGATGTGAGTAGTCTAGAGTCTGTGTGGCCACCTGAAGGTTTAGTGATGTCCAGGCCATATCTGGGTCTCCCAGCAGGGGTCTGTTGGAGATGAGTGGGATTATGGTACATAATGGGAAATTCACAAAGAATCAATAAAGAATTTTCCATCCCATGATGGATTGCATAGTCCACTAGAAGAGCAAATCAGAGAGTTTGTCTGTTAACAGTAGGTCAGTCTGAAAGATGTAGTTGCTTCAATGATGCAGACAAGACAGGCACTGAGATGGCTCTGCAGGTAGAAGTCCTCACACTGCAAGCCTGGTGTCCAGATTCCATCTGAGATGGCTCTGCAGGTAGAAGTCCTCACACTGCAAGCCTGGTGTCCAGATTCCATCTTCTAGTCCCATATCACATGGCAGAGAGCTGACTCCTGAAAGTTGTCTGACCTCCACACGACTCTGTAAGCACACGCGTGCACACACACACACACACACACACACACACACACACACACACACTAAATGGAGAAAATCATATAAAGAAAAGAGCTTAAGAAATGGATGGACCCAGTGGAAGCCTACTTTCATGGTACTGCTGTCCCCAGCACAGCAGAAAGATGATGATGGAGTGGTGTATAAAGAAATAGCTGCCAAGAATTTTCAAAGCATAGGGCTGAGTTAGTTAGTTTGGATCGCCAGCACCCACCCACAGAAAAGCTGGCTATGGCGGCATGCATCGGAAACCTTGGTGCTGCTGGGGGCCTTGGAGTCCACTCGGCAGTGAGTCTAGCCAAACACTGAGCATGGGTTCAGTGAGAGATCATGCCTCCAAAAATCAAGGTCGGGATGACTGAGGAAGAGAGCTAAAGCTCATTTCTGCCATCTACATACATGCACACATACATACGTGCACACATACGTAATGCACACATGCACCTGAGTGTGCACATACACACACATGCCATTTACACACATGCACACATGCACCTGAGTGTACACACACACACACACTTACAGAAAGAGAGAGGGAGAACTTAAATAATAAAGAACGGTGTGCAGCTACAGAGATATATGGAGTCCTATATGACCTCTAGGTAGAATAAATACAGTGGAAGCCACACCCTGTCCCATACTGCCTGTTGCATGCTGACAAAAGCCAATATCAAAGACTAACACCAAAGGAGAGGAAGCACGCAGCTGCAAACGTAGAAGGCTGCAAATTAAAAATGAAAATACATAAATAAAAAAGGCCAGCTATGGTGGCACATGCCATTAATTCCAGCATGCTCAGGTCTTTGTGAGTTCAAGGCTAGCCTGGCCCACATTGCAAACTCTAGGTCAACCAAGGCTACATGGTGAGACCCTGTATCAATAATTAATTTTAAAAATTTAAGATAAGCCAGGCGGTGGTGGCACATGCCTTTAATCCCAGCACTCGGGAGGCAGAGGCAGGAAGATTTCTGAGTTTGAGGCCAGCCTGGTCTACAGAGTGAGTTCCAGGACAGCCAGGGCTACACAGGGAAACCCTGTCTCAAAAAACCAAAAAATAAAATAAAATAAAAAAATAAAAATTTAAGATAAATATCTCAGCTGGGCGTGGTGGTGTATGCCTTTAATCCCAGCACTTGGGAGGCAGAGGCGCCTTTCTGAGTTCGAGGCCAGCCTGGTCTACAAAGTGAGTTCCGGGACAGCTAGGGCACACAGAGAAACCCTGTCTCAAAAAAAACCAAAAAAAAAAAAAAAAAAGATAAAGATCTCATTATGCTCAAGATGGTCTCAGATTCTTGACTCAGGAAATCCTGCCTCAGCCTCAGGACTAAGATTATAGACTGATGCCATCATGTCCATGAAGATTTAAACAAACAGAATTTTCACAAACAAATCAGCATTCAAAAGCTTAATTGGGGGAAAGGGAAAGCAGAATCAGATAGAAGCACGGTCACATAATCAAGGTTAAATGGATGGGAAGATCTGAGCCCAGACCCCACAAAGAACAAAGTACCAGTAGGGCAGGACTGCTTGCCACCTAGCGAGTCTTTCTGGTCCTCTAAATCACAGAGCTGGTTATGTGCTGTTTGCACGGTGTCAGTAGAGACAACTGCACCTATGGGAATATATTCGAGCTAAAGGCACAAATGAATCTGGGTCAGTGGTTCAGAAGATGTCTGCCTCTTCCTCAGCTCACGGGCCTGGCTTCCTGGGAGTTCCCACTCAACAGAGGAGGGAGCCCAAGTGGTTCACAACAGAAAAGGTGCAGCTGCATGTCCACATGGAGGAGGGCCCAGTTGGGGATGCTGAATCTGCCACCACTGTTGTAGCTCTCCTCCGAGGTAAGCAGGCTTGGGTGTGGCTCTGCTCTGGTGAGCAGTGGGCAGCAGATTGCCATGATGGTCAGGAACTGTGCGGCCAGACGGCTGCAGACAGTGAGTCTGAGGGGAAGCCTGTGGAGGTGGGCCATGGACACACCTGGAAGCTGTGCGGGTGTCCTGCACTCTCTGCATCTGGCAGTCAGGGTCATCAGGTCACAGTTTTCTCCTGTCACCACCACTCTGCCCCTTCCCTCTGTCACGTAACCCCTTCACTGCGGTTTACAGAGGTAAGTTCTCAGATTGCTGCAAATGAGCAGAGGTCAGCAGGTAAAGCCCTGAGGCTTCCACGAGGGGAGGGACCAGCCAGCCAGCCAGCTGGGGACAGGCTCCTTCATGAAAGCACCCCCTACTCTCCCTACTTACACTGCTTCTGTCAGCACCACCATTTGAAGATTTTTCAGAGTGCCCTATGTGTTGTCATGGTAACTTGCACATCATCTCCAACCAAAGAATTCATGATGGGAAAAAATGTGTGGCAATGAGTATCCATGGAATCCGCTGGTCTTACACTGTCCATCTACTAAGAGACCTTAGGACAATGGCCAAACAACCTGGATCCTTCCCTCACCGCAGAGTTCCTGGTCTGGACATGGACAGCGTATCCCAGGAGACACTCATTCCATTACTGAGAGTAAGCCCAGGTAGAGATGTTAAAGATTTGAAGAGAAGGGGCCAGAAACCCTGGATGGGTGCATGTAGGAGCTAGAGCAACCAGGGTCAAGGCTGGGGTAGGAATACCTCATTCAGCATGTCTTGGTATAACCATCTTACAAATGCTTGCCTTCCCTCCCCAGAACTTTGAGCTCTGCTCAGTGGGCCAGAGGGGCACTTTCCCAGAAAATATAGCCTCCTGTGTGGATGCACGGACCAACGGTCAATCCCTCTGAGAGGCACAGTATGCCAGCATTGCCCTCTTTCCTGTTCAGGGATGTCTGGGCTAAAAGCACACTGCTGCTTTCTAGTTGCCAGCTGCCACCCTGCCCATGACCAGGTCAACTGGGCAGTTCTCCACCACTGTACAGCTTCTGGGACCTTCAAATAGAACTCAGTTGACACTGGGTCCTGATTATTTTGTCCACTTGACTGAGAAATGGTAACCTCGGTTATGTGAGCCTTTAGACAAGCTTCTGGGGCTTGATGTTTGACTTGAGAGTGCCCAGCCCACTGTGGGTGGTACCACGGCCAGTTAGGGACTCCTGATGGTAGAAGAAAGCAAACAGAAAGGCAGGAGGAGCAGGCCCGCCCGAGGGCATCACTCTACAATGGACTAAAAACTGTAAGCTAAAATAACCCTTCTTCCTCCAAGTGGTTTTGTTTGTTTGTTTTTTCAAGACAGGGTTTCTTTTTGAGCCCTGGCTGTCCTTGAACTCACTTTGTAGACCAGGCTGTCCTTGAACTCACAGAGCTCCTCCTGCCTCTGCCTTCAGAGTGCAGAGATTAAAGGCGTGTGCCACCACCTAGCTCTCCAAGTTGCTTTTGTCAGAATACTTAATCAGAGCCACAAAGAGCAAGCTACAGCGCACTGTCTTCCAGGATACAGTGTCAGAGGTTGCAGCTGGAGGGGTCAGTCCCACGAGACTGTCCTACTTCCGATGCTAACAAGTCCCAGGCTGTCACTTCCGTCTGAGCTCGGACTGACCAGCTACAAGTCGTCCCTCTTCTGCTCCTCCCCCTTGGCTAATTTGTTGGGCTGACTTACAGAACTCAGGGAAGTGCTCTGTCTACACATACCCGCTTGTATAAAAGACCTGACTGAAGCTGGCATCCTAGTCCTAGGTGGTGAGTTCAAGGCTAACCTGAGCTATATTGCAAGACTGACTCTAATCAACAAACAAAGATGGATGTGGATGGATAGAAAGGAAATTGATCACCACAAGCAAAGGCTGGGGGTTGCACCCTTCTCTGCAGGCCACACCACTAGCACCTGGAAGCTCCTGGATCTCCTGGTAGGTTCACGAGTTTAAGGGCACAACAGCCAGATAGGCAGATGGAAAGCTCTGACTGCTCCAATTGTTGGGGTTTTCTCGTGAGTGTCTACTCAGGACCTCAGGACAGAGTTCAAGTGCGTTCCTCATGTTGTAGAGTTCCTCCCAGGCTGTGTTTCCACAGAGTTTTGAAGGCACACTCCCTGAGGTGTCTTATCCCTAGGTATAGGACGCCTGGGTCATGAGCAGGTGCCTGGTGCCTGCTGAGAGTTTGCCTGGCTATTTTTCACAGAAGCGGGCCAGGTCCCAGTTCCCACCAGCAGTGAGCATGGCGGCACTAGCTTGTCTTCCCTCGGTATTCTTGTTGCTCCATCTTCTTGATTTTAGTCCATATAACAGGTATAGCTTCCCAGCACTTGGGAGGCAGAGGCAGGCAGATTTCTGAGTTTGAGGCCAGCCTGGTCTACAGAGTAAGTTCCAGGACAGCCAGAGCTACACAGAGAAACCCTGTCTCAAAAACAACACCCCCCTCCAAAAAAAAACAGGTGTAGCTATGACCGTTTTCAATGATTTTTTTTGTGATGATGCAGGTAAAACACGTGTATTTACTATCTTTCTTTTTTCTCTCTTTCTTTTCTTCTGGAAGACTTCCATATAGCTCAAGCTGCTCTGGGCTTCCCTAAAGCAGTCACAGTGTTGGAGTTCGTCAAAAGACCCTCACTCACAAAGTCCACAGAGACTGCCATCGCAGCAAACCGCATGAGGATTTTTATTTCTCCAACAAGTTGGGGACTCCCCTCTCAGCATGCAGGCTGGAGGAGAGACCCAGAACAAAGAAAGAACACACTTCTTATACCTTTGTAAGGGACAGATTTGAGCAACAGGGTTCTCATTGATGTAGCAAGTAACCCTTTCAGGCATTGGTTGGTTTGTATAGTGACTAAGTAACCCTTTGGCCTAATCCCTCACTTTGCCTGCCCCCATGGTGGGTTATTATGATTTGGTCAGCTTTTAGCTATTAACGTCACAGAGAATTCTAGCAAGGTCAGGGCGGTCTGCAGTCTTTCTCAGAATTTAGTGTGGGGCGGGGTAGGGGGATTTCTCTGGGAGCTGCTATCTTGTTATGGTTATTTCTCTGAGAACAGCTAATATTATTTGGGCAGTTGCAAGCTTAGTCATTTTGACCGCTAAAACTATGTTTTTTACATTTGTTTAGTCAGCCAGCTTCCTTATCTGGCTCTGCACTTTGCCTGCTAGTACAGTTTGGAAAGTCCTTTTAGAAGGGGGAAGGTTGCTGGGCATGGTGGCGCACGCCTTTAATCCCAGCACTTGGGAGGCAGAGGCAGGCGGATTTCTGAGTTCGAGGCCAGCCTGGTCTACAAAGTGAGTTCCAGGACAGCCAGGGCTACATAGAGAAACCCTGTCTCGAAAAACCAAAAAAAAAAAAAAAAAAGAAGGCGGAAGGTACTGGGTGGTTTTGAATTCATTTTGGATATTACAACGGATGGCTGTGAACTGTGCTTCCCGAGTGCTGAGACCACAGGTGTACATTGCCGAGTCTGGCTCATTCGGTGCTGGGAATCAAACCCAAGGGCGTGTGTTAAACATCTTAATGATTCTGTAGAGGGAACACACTTTGGGCCTCATCTGATTGGCACGACTCCTACTGGTTTTTCCTGCAGCTGGCACAGCCACAGCCTAGGCATTCCTTGGACTGGCAGGTGGATGGGGCCCACCGTCAGTGGAAAGAAAGACTGCTAACCGTCAATGGGGCTTGGTAAACCCGTGTTCTCCTTTCACATAACAATGGCCACGGCCACGCTGAAAATGCGGAAGCTCCTAAAAGGACACGCCCATCAGCACTTGTGGGTGTAAAGGCCTGGACTGCCACGGGAAATAAAGCCAAACTGGGGACGGTGTCCAAAGAGTGTAGGACCAGACTAAGTGAACAGCAGCCAGACAAATGCACAGTTCTCACCGGAGCAGCTGAGTCCAGTTTTCCCCCCAATAAATTCCCCATGGCAACGTTGGTCACTAATGCCAGTCCTCACTGAAGGAAGGGCTGAGGAGAATGACCTGAGGTGGTCAGGGGATACGGTGTCTGTTCCCCTAAGCAAGAGCCAAACTCTCTCATAGCACCTGCTCCAAGGTCCACACCCCAGCCTTCTCCCTCCTGCTGTGTGCTGACCTGCCTCAGACTGCAGAGTAGACCTCTGCAGGTCCCCCTTGCCTTGGCCATTCCCGTTTTGTGGCTTCTGTTTATTTGCATTTGACCAATGACAGTGTCTGTGGGAGATGGGAGATAAAGAAGAAAGGTGGATCTGGGAACATATAGTGACTTTGGCCCTGGTCACATGCCCTTGTGTGTGGTATCATGTTCCACCTCTCTGCCAGAGGGTATGTCACCTCTGTACCACCACAGAGAAGTCAGGGCAAAGTTCAGAAAGGGGAGAGGAGGGTCTGGGATGAATGCTGTGGTTCCAAGGTTCCAAGGTTTCCTCTTGGGGTGCCCGGATACCATAGGTACACTGGACCTGAGAGGAAGTCAGGAATGGGGTCCACAGTCCACATTTCCTCTCAGGATGTCTGCACGCTAGGCAGGAAGAGGAAAGCAGGGCCTGAGTCAAGCAGAATGTGGTCCAGTTGGGAGTGCTGAATGCTGCAGGGGCAGGAGAGGAGAAAGGCCTCCTCTAAGGGCTCTTTTAGGCGAAAGCCTTCCCCCTGTCCATCTCTAATGAAGCAGCCCTCTGAGATGATCTTAACTTGTTCATATTTCATTATTGGGGTGAATGTAAATGTGTAGTTGTGGTAACCCAGGGATTATGTACTTTTGGGGGGAAGGCTGTGAGAATATCCAGGAAGGGAAAGTCATTGGCTGAAGGCTAAGGCTATCTATATGCTCATTAGCTTGGAGAAGAACTCCAGCTGCTATGCTACCTGACTCAGTGCTATGGTCCTCTCAGTTGGTGGTCATGGTTACAGTTACAGAGCTAGCTGGGAAGGGAGCGGGCCCACTTCTGCCATCTCACATCTCAGAGATGCCCAGGCTTTGAGCACTCACCATGCCACCAGTTCTTGTGCCTATCTGGTGTCACACCCACTTGCCCTACACTTGTGATCTCTGCTGGGTACCCTAGGCCCAGGCTCTGATCCTACCTTGGTTTTTGTGGTATATCCTTCCTCTCTCCTCACCTCTCAGTTTCGCAGGAATATAAGAGTTTGGAGCCTCAGAATCATCTTGGTTGCTTAGCCCCACCCACGCCTCACAAAAAAAAAGCCCTTCCTTTTCTCTACTTCATCCTTCTTTCTGAACCTATATACCCAGGACTTTCCTCTAGAAGTCTAAGGATCCAGAAAGCTGAAGTAACTCAGCTCTGCTAAACCAGAGAATCCGAGGAAGGTCTGGCTCAGTGGTTAAAAGTACACTGGTGTATGGATGGTTGTGAGCCACCATGTGGTTGCTGGGGATTGAACTCAGGACCTTTGGAAGAGCACCCAGTGCTCTTAACTGCTGAGCCATCTCTCCAGCCCCAGAAGTTGTGAGGGAGTGTGGTGAGCTGTTCTGAAGATTGTGATGATGTCACCTGGGAGACTTGGAAAAGTCATCGTTCCCAATGCCTTCAGTCATCACCCACAACACGAGGACAGGATACTGGAGAGAGCCTGTGAGGACACAGTGGAAGAACACTGGAGACAGCACTTGCAAGGCAAGCCATAGCCAGATGCTACATTTATTTTTTTGATGGAGAGTTTTAGCAAGGGCTTAAAAGAGGAGGGCCCCAGATCAGAGCTGGTGATTGAGAAAGCTGCTCTGGAGAAGTGAGAAGAGGGGAGGGGTTGGCCTGCAGTAGTGAGAGGAGCAGAGTAAGATGAGATGCAGGGATGTCAGAAGGGCTCAACAGATGAAGGTGACTGCGACTAACCCTGTCAACTGGAGTTCAATCCCCAGGATCCACGTGGTAGGAGGGAGTTGTGCTCTGACCTCTGTGTGGGGGATTCTCCTATCTCTACATCTCACCTTCTGTTAGAGCACTCAGAACACAGATGCATGCAGAACTCAGGCCCGCACACTGGCATGGAAGTACTGTACTCACTGAGCCGTCTTCCCAGCCCAGTCTCTCTATTTTAAAAACAATTAGCTAGGTGGGTCCCCCCAAAACTGGAGTGGGGGCCCTCCCTGAATCTGTTGCCTGCCTGTGGATCCGGTCCCCTAATGGAGCCGCCTGGACTGGACTGGAGAGGACTGCCTGGTCCCAGTCACCAGTGTGGTGATAACCAGGGGAGGCCTCCACTTTCTCAGAGGGAAATAGGAGGAAGGATGTGGGAGGGGCTGTATGAGGGGGAGACCAGGAAGGGGGGGCGTGACTAGGATGGAAAGTGAACAAATAGATAAATGAATGAAAAAGAAAAAAAAGAAAACCTAGCCCATCTGTGATGATGCTCATTTGTAATCTCAGCACTTTGGGAGGTTGAGGCAGGAGGATCAGGAGTTTGAGGCCAGCCTGGACTACCTGGTGAACTTGAGGCTGGCCTGGGATACATGGGAAGTTGGGGGGGGGGGTTGTTGTTGTTATTTGTTTGTTTGTTTTCTTTTTTAAAGAAAGAATGGAAAGAAAAGAAGAGGAAAAGAAGAGAAGAGAAAAGAAGAGAAGAGAAGAGAAGAGAAAAGAAAAGAAAAGAAAAGAAAAGAAAAGAAAAGAAAAGAAGAAAAGAAAAGAAAAGAGAAGGTTGAAGAGTTTTCTCTGGTCAAGAGCAAAATCGGGGAGTTTAGCTCCCAGCAACCACATCAGGCCGCTGCACCCCACCTGTGACTCCAGCTCCAGGGCATCTGCACCCCACCTGTGACTCCAGCTCCAGGGCATCTGACATCTTCCTCTGGCTCCACAGACACAGTAAGTTTCTCCTAACATCAAACCCGGTGCACCAAGAAACCTGTGCTGCTAGCCCTTCCCCAACCCATATAAATACTTTCCTCCCAAAACAAAACAAAACCAAAAGCCAGTGGTGGCAGTGCACACCTTTAATCCTAACACTTGGGAGGCAGAGACAGGCGGATCTCTATAAATTCAAGGTCAACCTGGTCTACAGAGCTACACATGCACACAAAGACACACATACAAAAATCTTCCCTTCCAAGCCCTATGTGCTGGCACACGCCCTGGCAAATCTGGTTTTCAGGTCAGATTGGTCTACACAGCAAGTTCCAGGCCAGTGGAAGTTACAGACCCTGTTTTTTTGTTGTTTGTTTATTTGTTTGTTTGTTTTGTTTTAAGAAAAAGAAAACCTTCCCTCCCTTCCTTGCTTTATTACTTATTATTTATTTACTTATTGTCTTTGGAATTGTGTGTGCACATGTGTGTATAGGTATGGGGGACAGTGAAGGCATCAGGGGCCCCTCCTCTATTACTCCCCAGCTATTCATTTGAGGCAAGGTCTCTCCCTAAACCTGGGGCTCCCGTTTTTCCTCCAGACAGGAAGCCAGCAAGCCCCAGCTCTCCTCCTGCCTGTCACTGGGGAGCTGAGGTTACAGGCACAGACAGGATGCCTAATTCGTCATATTATTGCTGGAACCTTAAGTCAACCAAGGTCCTGATGATTGTACAGAAAGTACACTTAACTGTGGAGCCCATGCTACAGCTCTCTGTAGTTTTTATATAGGGTTTCATGTAGCCCAGGGTGGCTTTGCCTTTGAACTCACTGTAGCCCAGAATAGCCTTGAACCTCTGATTCTCCTGTCTTTACCTCCCGAGTACTAGGATAGCAGGTGTGTAAGATCATGCTAGTCTATGCAGCGCTGGGGATCAGACACAGGGCTTCATGCTAGTAGGCAAGCACTCTCCCACCGAGTACTAGGATAGCAGGTGTGTAAGATCATGCTAGTCTATGCAGCGCTGGGGATCAGACACAGGACTTCATGATAGTAGGCAAGCACTCTCCCACTAAGCTACACCCTCAAGCCCCTGTCATGTTTTTATTGGACGTTTTTATTTTGAAATAATTGCGGATTCACATGCAACTATGAGGGAGAACATAAGCAATCTTGTGTGTCTTTACCTCTTGTCCCCCAATGGTAACCCCTTGCAAAACTATAGTAACACTTCAGTCACACTGTTGACCATATGCTCAAGTTAGGGCACTGTGGCTGCTGTAACGGCCATGAACTCGGTAACTGGAGTCAAGGTGCAGACAAAGCTGTGCTCCCTGTAGAGGTTCAAGGGCAGAACCTGTCCCTTACCTCTCAGCTTCAGGCCTGGCTCATCTCTGTGCTCTGTCTTCATTCCATCTCTCTCTCTCTCTTTCTCTCTTTCTCTCTCTCTCTCTCTCTCTGTGTGTGTGTGTGTGTGTGTGTGTGTGTGTGTGTGTGTGTGTGTGTAAGACGTTGTGTGTTGTATGTCATTTCTTCATTTCTCAGGCACCTTCCATCTATTGTTGGAAACAAGGTCCAGGCTAGCTGGTCAGTAGGCTTCCCTGATCCACTTGTCCCTGCCTCCTATCTCACCATCGCTGGGATTACGAGGGTGTGCCACTGCACTTGATCTTCTATATGGACTCTGGGGACTCAGGACCCCAGACTTGTAAGGCAAGCACTTTATCAACGGAGTCAGCTCCTCAGCCTTATGCTCTGCTAAGAAGGACTTTATTTTTTGTGGTGTTTAGGGCTCACCCAGGTAAGCCAGGATCTTCTCTCCGGAGTTCAGTTGGACACAAGTCAGAGACCTTTCCAGAATAGATGGCTAGGTCCTGGGCATTGGGGTGTGGGCAAGGCTTCAGGAGCCCGCATCAGCCTAGCTCAGCAGTGTAGACAGGGCTTTTCTTTGCCAGGATTCTGTTCACCCTCCTTCCACGCCGCCCTGTCTTAACTCCTGGCAACCACTACCCTGTTCCCTATCTCTATGATTTTGCCATCTCAAGAATGATATATAAATGGAACCATGCAGTGTGCAATTTTTCTTTTTACTTACTTGGCTTTTTTTTCACACTTTTCAATAACTCAAAAGATTGAAACCAGCTCTCAGCTGTCCTGAGGTCCCCTTGCGAAGCTATGTCTAGCATCAGAATGTCCCTTTTTATCTGGGTATATTCCCCGGCCTGTGAGTACAACCATCTACCACTCTCCCACTACAGAACACTTGGGTCCTCTCCAGTTTGGAGCTGTCCTGGAAAAAGCTGTTGTGAACATATTTGTGGGCAGGTTTGGGGGTGAACGTGAGATTTCATTTCTCTGTGATGGACACTCGGGATTGCACACATTGGGTTAACAAGTTCTTAGGCATAATAAGACTACAAACTCTCTGCTGATGGATGTCTATTCCATCCCTGTCTGGAGGATATGATGACGTGGTCTCTTCACATGCAGCCAGCAGCTGCTGGGGTCCTAGTGGCAGGGCAGGCTATTCTGTGCAGTGCATAAAGGCTGTGCTCACCACCTGCCCTCACAGGGGCTTCTCTTGTTGGTTTTTCTTTCTGTTTCTGTTTCTTTTATTTTCTTTCTTTTCCTCCTCTCTCTCTCTCTCTCTCTCTCTCTCTGGTTTTTCGAGACAGGGTTTCTCTCCTTAGCCCTGGCTGTCTCTCTCCTTAGCCCTGGCTGTCCTGGAACTCACTTTGTAGACCAGGCTGGCCTCCAACTTAGAAATCTGCCTGCCTCTGTCTCCCAAGTGCTGGGATTAAAGGCGCGCGCCACCACGTCCGGCTCTCTCTCTCTCTCTCTCTCTTTTTGTTTTTTGAGACAGGGTTTCTCTATGTAGCCCTGGCTGTCCTGGAACTCACTTTGCAGATCAGGCTGGCCTCCAACTCAGAAATCTGCCTGCCTCTGCCTCTGAGTGCTGGGATTAAAGGCATGTGCCACCACGCCCGGCTCTATCTTTTTTTTTGGAGACAGGGTTTCTCTGTAAAGGCCTAGTTGTCTTGAAATTCACTCTGTAGATCAGGTTGGCCTCAAACACACAGAGACCAGTCTGCCTCTGGCTCCCTAGCGCTGGGATTAAATGTGTGCACCACCACCCAGCATTTACTTGCTCCTTCTGTATAGTTTCTCTCTCTCTCTCTCTCTCTCTCTCTCTCTCTCTCTCTCTCTCTGCATTCTGAGTTCAGAGTTCTTTACAAATACTAAGTAGAATACTAAGTACAAATACTGATATGACATGTGACATATGACATGTGACATATGACATGTGACATATGACATGTGACATATGGGTTTTTTTCTCCTATGCTGTAACAAACTTTCTAATTAATGAAAATCAATCTATTGCTTACCCAAACATCAAGTCTAGTTCTTCACTGAGCCCTAGTCTCAAAGGTGCAGTGATAAAATGGCTGTGTCTAAAAGTCTCATACTTTTTCTCTTTTTGCACTAGATTGTGACCCACTGAATCCACATTTTACAGAGACTAGGGGGGTTCTGACTTTGGGCGTGTGCTCATTCTGGCTTTCCTCCATTGATAACTTTAGGATCCGTATTAAGCTCAGGTGGGCATATTTTTCCATAAGCCCACCTATAGGCAACGCTATAGCACAGTGCCTCGTCCTCTGTGTCTGCATCCTTTCACTTAATAGCTTATGTCTTCTGGGGAAGCACTGTACATCCATGTAGAGTGCCTGTGATATATATATATATCAGGCTGTTACTTCTGGTTGCCTACTAGAAATAGATGGTAAGACCCTATTGCTGAGGATACTATACATTTAGATGCAGGAGCAGGACATAGAGAAATCAAGCTAAAACCAACCAACCTGAAAACATTCTTCCTGCTGGCTGGCTTCCATAGTGTCTAACAATGTAACAGTGTGTGTGTGTGTGTGTGTGTGTGTGTGTGTGCTATATATGTGTATATATATATATTTTTCAAGACAGGATGTTTGTTTGTTTTTGCATAACTCTGGCCATACTGGAAAGGACTTTCTCTATAGATCAGGCTGACCTCAAACTCAGAGATCCATCTGCCTCTGCCTCCTGAGTGCTGGGATTAAGGCATACACCACCACACCTAACTTTTTATTGTTATTATTATATTTTAAAGTTAGCTTACAAAGTAGTGTAGTTTTGGTTAACTTATCTCTACCCCCTGAATTGAACTTTGAGTGTTGAACCAGTCTTGCATGGCTAAGGTGGACAAGTCACATATTTTTCTTGCCTCTTACCCATCTCTCTCATCTGATAAGTTCCACGTGGGCAGAAACACTTCGGTTCATTTTGTTCTCAGTGTGCTTTATTGCCTGACTCTCAAGAATGACCTTACTGATAAGGACACCACACTTTTTTATTGAATAAACAGAAGGGAGGAGGAGGCACTTCCCAGATGATGACAAGGCGTCCTTATGATGGGATCAGGCCAGAGGCCTCGGGAGAGCCTGGTGGGTCTGGATACCTGAAGGTGGGATTTTCATGGTCAGCCAGGACTTGTGAGCTGACTTGATGGTATACAGGAACTTAAGCAAGCAGAGCTAGATATATGCAATAGAATCTTAACCCAGGCTTAAATAAATAAATAGTAAAACTGATGCTTGCATTGTGATCTGAAAGAGCCCAGGAGTGTGCTGTGCTAGAGCGTTGGACTTATGGAAAAATCAAAGATTAGCAGTTGGCAGGGTTGTGGGAGTGGAAGAGAGGGATGAATATGTGGAATGGGGTGGGGGTGGGACCTTCAGGCAAGTGAAGCTATTCTATAGGACACCAGAGAGGTGGGTGCGTATCATTACACAGTTGTCAAAGCTTGTGGAATTGCTAGTGAGAACCCGAGGCTGGGGATTGCCTCACTGAAAGAGTGTGAGACCCTGGGTTTGATCCCTAGTATGGCAAACAAAACAAACAAACAAACAAGCAAACAAGCAAACAAGCAAACAAACAAACAGTTCTGGGGAAGTATGCCTATGATCCCAGCACTCAGGAGATAGAGGCAGGTGGATTAGGAGTTCAAGGTTATCTTCTGTTACATAGCAACTCTAAGTCCGTCCTAGGCTACATTGGACCCTGTTTCGGAAGGAAGGAAGGAAGGAAGGAAGGAAGGAAGGAAGGAAGGAAGGAAGGAAGGAAGGAAGGAAGGAAGGAAGTGCTATCGCTCAGAGGGTAAAGGTCGCTGCTACCTAGCCTGATGAATTGAAGTGGAGCCCTGCTCCCAACACTGTAGGAGAGAAACTGATACATAGATGTTTTGTTCAACAACCATGAACATACATACCACGGCATGGAGGCAAACATGTGAGTGGATACACACACACACACACACACACACACACAGAGATAAATAAATAAATGTAAAAAGGAAAAAAGTGACAAATTGTGGCCTGCTCTTTTCATTTTTCTGGAGGAGTGCTTTGCATATGTATAGACTGTATGTGACATACACAAGCACACAAGTCATATGTGTGCTTGCACACACAGCACATGCCTGCACTTACAGATGTTGGTATTCTTTATACACTGTTCTGTACCTGTTGCTTTCCCCTCCTGATTTGTATCTGAGACTCTTCTAGATCAATATATATCTTCTCATTGATACGTCCTTAGAAAGCATTAAGTGATTGTCTTAGTTTTTTTTTTTTTTTCCCCTGAGGCAGGGTTTCTCTGTATAGCCCTGGCTGTCCTGGAACTCACTTTGTAGACCAGTCTGGCCTCGAACTCAGAAATCCGCCTGCCTTTGCCTCCCGAGTGCTGGGATTAAAGGCGTGCACCACCACACCCGGCTCTCACTGACTTTTCTGCCATTGTTCCCTGCTGACTGACTGAGAAGTGCCTGAGAACCAGATCCACTTTCCATCACTTACGCCTGATTGGGGTGCTTGGCGTGGCTTCCCTACCATCTCTGAGGAGGACAGAAGAGTGCCACAGCCTGCAGACAAGGGTCCGAGAGATGGGGTGCCTGTGCTGTGATCTCAGGTAGAGGCAGGAGAATCAAGAGTTCACAAGAGCATACTCTGCTACCTAGCAAGGATGAGGCCAGGCTGGACAACATGATGCCCTTTCTCAGAAAGGGGCGGGAGAGGTGGCTCAGCAGTTAAGCCATTTGACTGCTCTTACAGAAGAACCCAGTTTAGTTCCCAGGACTGTTGTTAATTCCAGCTCTAGGGGATTCAACTTCTTTTTGCCCTTGCAGGCAGCTGAACACATGAACATACCCACACACATACACACAAGTAATCTTTTAAAAAATGATATATTTTTATTATGTCTATTTTTTTTCCCATAAAGTTTTAAGACAGTAAAAGGGAAAAAAGAAAGGCCTAGGAGACCACTAGATCTGGGGGGAGGGGGGACGCGGCATAACCAGGCAGGGCTTAGGGCTTAGATTCCTAAGTGTCCTTCATGTGAGCAGAGTGGCCAGGTCTCTGTGGCAGGAAAACCTAAGCGAGCAGGGCAAGGCCTTGACCTCAGCCTCTTCACAGCAACCTGCTGTCTGCTATGTCCTTGGGGGGCACTGCTCCCAGGCATCCAGCAGGCTCACTCTCTGTGCTCAGTCTCTGGTCCCTCCTCACTGGCTTCTTCCCACATAAGCTGGCCCTTGCTCAGCTCTTTGAACTCATTTGCTTTGCAGGTCAAGAGTGTCAGATACTTTGCTAGTTGGGATCTGGTTTTGGAGGCAACTCTAGGAAGACCAGGTGACCAAAGCCAGATTTGGCTGACCCTATATTGTGAAAGACCTTGATGTCTGTGTGGACTAGCCAAGCTCAGCCTTCCTCTCATAGTGCGCACGTGAACACTACCTTAGAGGAGAGCATTTCCTTGGTAGGTAAGGTCTGTAGCACTTACAAGGCTCCTGCTGTGTTCGAGCACATAGCTGTGTGTATACATGCCCATAGTGTGGAGCTGTGTGGACACAGAATGCTTGCAGCGATTTGTGGAAGATGGGCATGCAGGTGCATTTTCAAAGATACTTATACACAGTCTTGAAGTTCATCACAGGTGGGTCTGGGTCTGGGTCTGGGTCTGGCAAGGGCTCAAAGCTGAAGATCACACGCACCGACGGATGGGGCAACGCTTCTTGCTTCGATCCCTAACTCAATATTAAGTGCCTAGTTCTTTGCAGACGCTCCCTGCTCCTCCCCCGCTCCAGGCTGCAGCAGCGCAGGCGCCAAGCCGAGCGGAGCTAGGAGCGAGGGCGGGCAGCCGCGCTCCGGGGCCGGGGTCCCAAGGGAGCAGGTGAGCGACCCGCACCGCGCGGCCCCCACGGCCCTAGGCGAACACACCGCCCAGCAGCGCTGCGCCAGCGCCCCCGCCTTCCCTGCTGGCAGTGCTGCCTCGCCTCTGCTGGCATCCCCCTCCTCCCTCTGCCTGGCATCCCTTCTCTTCCCTGCCTGGCATCCCTCCTTCTGCTCCCTGGCATCCCTCCTCCTCCTGCTGGCATTCCTTTTCCTCTTTCTGCCTGGCATTCCTCTTCCTGCTGCCTGGCATCCTTCCTCCTTCTACCTGGCATCCCTCCTCCCCTACCTGGCATCCCTCCTCCCTCTACCTGGCATCCTTGATCATCCCGCTGCCTGGCATCCTTGATCCTTCGTCTTCCTGGCATCCTTCCCTTTACCTGTCATCCTTCCTCCCCTTGACTGGCACCCCTTTCTCTACCCACCTGGCATTTCCCTGCTTTCCCTTGCTTGGCATCTTCCCTTTACCTGGCCAGTCCCCTCCTCCCTATCTGGCATCCTTCTTCTCCCTTGCTGACATCTTTGCATCTCTCCCCGTGCTCCCCATGCTCTTGATTCTCTCCATTCCCTCTGCCTGGCATCCTCCCTGACCTAGTTAGTACCTCTTTCTCCTACCCTCTCCTAGTCAACTCCCATCCAGGCTGACACCTCATCCCTACCTGAAACTCTCTCTTCACACCCCTACTTGGTACCTTCCTATGCTCCCTCCACCTGCGTCCCCTCCCCCATCCTTGTCTGGCACCCTGCTGCCTGGCACCTTCCCTTCCCTGTCTGGCACCACCCTCCTCCCCAATGCCTGGCACCTCCCTCATGCCTAGCACTTTGCCCACCTGCTCCTCCTGGCAGCCTTCTCCCACTTGGCCTATCTGGTAACCTCTCACTCCTTCCCTACCTGGCACCTTCCTCCCTGCCCACTGCCTGGCACTTTCCCAGACTCCACTTGCTCCCTTCCTTCCTGGACAGCCCTCTCCCATTCAAGTTATCCCTCTGTCCTCCCTGACTGCACACTCCCACCCACCCCAACCTCGGACTGCAGTCTTTTCCCTACTTTATATTTCTATTTCATCCCCCTTGGCACTTCTGCCACATGGCCCACATCCCACCTCAGCATCCTCAGCCTGGGTCCCACTCCATCTTCCACCTCTATGCTCTGCATGTTCCTGGACCACTCTCAAACCTGCCCCGCCCCATCTATGGTACTCTATTCTCTTGCCCCAAGTCTGAGGCCTCTCTACTCTTCCCAGGAGGGAATGGCCACTGTGTGGGGAGGGGAGAGGGAAACTCAGAAGGCAGTAAGTACAGGATTGCCTGGAGCAGGTTGTCTTACGCCAGGTACAGTCCTGGCCGGAAGGTCTCTTCTAGCTTCAAAGTCCCATTCACACCCCTATGACCTGCCTTCATCTGTTGGGAACAGGTCTGTGCCTGGGGTCTCAGCTCCTGGCAGAAGTTCTCTGTCCTGGGCCATGTCCATGTGTGTCAAGCACATACTGGGCCCACCTTGAGTTTCCCTGGCTTCAGGTTGTATCGGGCTGGCCCCTTCTGTTTGATCTCCCATAGACTTCCTCAGATCTCCTGTGGGCCTTTAAAGGAGGCCTGGAATGTAGTCTCCCCACAAGGCCCTTGAGAGCCTGCCTTGAGGCTCAGGATCCAGGCCACTCCTCCCACAGCCCTCTCCTTTCAGATCCTCCTCAGCATGGCCCTTGGTGCTACAGGAGTGGCAGGCTTTGGGCTCGGGCACCAAGTGGGCACTGGATGACTCCTCACTTGCAGGACCCTGCCATCTATGACTCCAGGTGTTCAGCACCCACCCAACCACCGTGGTACAGGTAGGTGCTTTCTTTCCTGCCAGCCTTGGGGCAGGAGCTTCGACGGAAGCCTGCCAGCTGTAGGCTCTGGCCTTGCTTTCCTCCCCACCCCCAACTGTCTGCCCATTGGTCCCAAGTATCCACACAGTGTCCTGAACCTGATGACATCTACCATTTAGTACTTTCCTCCACATCTGTACTACCTCTTCTAAGTGTCCCTGCATCTCCCTAGGAGTCCCTAGGTCCTGCTTCACAAAGCCCCTCTGGTCTAGGAACAAGTTCATCTCAAACCAAGTTCATGCGAAAGGGTTTCTGGATTTAATTTCCTCTGCATCCGCACTCTCCACAGACCCTTGGATGCATGTCATCTCTCCATTCACACGGGCCTCCCGGGAACCCCAATGCTTCCTCTCACCCACTGATCCCCATTACCTGAAAGGAATCTGCTGGTCCTTGACAGACAGGCTGAGCAAAGCCCCTCAGAGGCCTCAGACAAGGGGTTGTTCATGACGGAAGGAGCTGTGGCAGCCATCCTCTGCTGCCATGCCGGCTTCAAGCTTGGATGAACTCTCTTCAGGAAAAGAGGAGGGTGGCTTTGGGGAGTCTCACACCAGTTCCCCCTCGTCCAGAGGGACATACCTGGCTTAGGAAAGGATGGCCAGTTTTCACGAACCTCTCTAGATATGGGAAAGGGCTAAAAGAAGTACCATAGGCGGTGTGGACCTCTAAGGAGGGGCATCAGGAGACCCTGAACAGATGCAGCTTCAAGGCAGTCTTGGAAGGCAGGGCTTCAGAAGGCCTGATGCTGTGGGGTATGTGTAGGCAGTGAGGCCTCTCGTGGCCTCTACTTCCTCAGAGTAGAGCAAGAAGTCACCCCAGGCGTGTCCCTAATACTCTCCCTCCACCTCCAACACACACACACACATACACACACACACACACACACACAACTGGGCCCAGCTCAGGAAAAAAATAGTTTAGGGCTTTGCCAGCTGAGTAAGCCAAGCTTGGCTCCGAGTGTTAGAGCCACATGGTGACTGTGAACAAGTCACCTGCCACCAGTATCCTTGAAACAAGCACAGTGAGAGCATGCCCACATCGACACTGGGACTCCCGCTTCCTTTCTCACTGCAGCGCCTCAGGTGACAAGGGGACCTCATCCCGAGTCTGTGGGGACTTTTGTAGTGAAGATTCCCAAAGCAAATGGGCAAACGGGTGGATCCAGCAGGCTTGTCCTGGAGCGGGCTCAGGCTCCACATCCTAAGGTTTTAGTTAGAGGAGGCTGAACGTGGGGCATGGTGCAGTCTCTAGCAGGTGCACAGAAGCGGTTCATCCTGTGATAAGGTTCAGTAAGCACAGCTCGTTTCAGGGTGGACTGAGTTAAGCTCCTGGTGCTTTCAGTAGCCACAGTTGGGTCCCTGAAGGGCATTAGCTCACTGTAAGGCTGGGCAGTGCGGGGGAGAAAGAAAACCTGAGAGGACTGGGGTTTAGGACAGTGATAACTGGTCCCAGTGTGGTCTGGGACACTTGATGGCTCCTGGGGAGCCAGGAACCCCAGCACACCTGCCTTCACTGTCTGGGGTGGCAAAGTATAGGGCTTGTTTGGTTTTCGGTTTGAGAATCACACGAGCGTGAAGCCAGCCCTCATGATTTTGCTGGCCAGGGCATGTGTACAGGCATTTGGATATGCACGGGCCCCTCTGCGTCTTGATGGTAGCCTGTTCCGTGTAGCTGGGTATGCAGCCACTGCAGGCTGCTGACCCCAAGGACTCAGTGTGCCCTTGGGAGTGTTAGTAAGTTGAAGGTGTCATTGGGAGGTGGCTTTGCTTCTGGGAGGTGGGTGAGTGAAGGACCCTGGGCTTTGGTAGGCTTCTAAGCCTCTGAAACAGACACAGGACCAACCTGAGGCCCCCGTTTGCCTGCTGCTGATGGAGGCTTAGCCTAGAGACATCTCCTAAGACTGTGGCTCTTGTTCCCAGTATCCTCTGATGGTGAGGTGTGTGGGAAACCTGGGAAACTCACAAGAGACTTGGCGGGAGAGCTGCTGTTCCCTTAAGCCATGCGACACACACTCTGCCCCCTTCTTTCCCAGCTGTGAAACCAGTTTCCTGTGACCTAAGCTTACTTCTAGGCAATTTGAGAATGTGCCTCCCAAGCATGGCTCCGCACGTGCCTTTACTGGAATTTACAAACTTGGATCGACTCCCATTTGCACCGTTTCTTTAGACTACAGAACACTCTGGGGCCTGGAGGGAGGAACAGCGTGCTCAGGGAGGGCAGAGGAGCAGAGAGAAGGTGCCTCAGGCAGGCAGGCAGACGTACTTTCCATGTTCCAGAAAGGGCTTGGCGGCCTTGCAGAGTCAATGATGCAGGGAAAATTGGTACCCAGGGTAGATGGGGAAGGGAAATGTGTTGTAGCCCAGGGCGAGGCTAGCGTGAGAGTAAACTCTGTGGTTCTGTGATTCCTGCATCCAGATTTCCCCTTCCTTAAGCTAAAACCCAACTGCTTGATCAAACTCCTGCTATTCCAGCCTGTCTCTTGTGAGTTATATAAAGATTACAGTGCCATAGAACCGAGCGAAGTCTTCAGCAGTGTCCCAACAGTGTTCCACGACTGGGGTATGAGCTGTGTCGTGCTGTCTGGCCAGACAGATCGTTATGCAGCATGTTTAACCTGAAGATAAAATTTAGAGTCCCTCAGAGCTGGAGACATGACTCAGAGGTTCTGCGGGGCACTTGTTGTTTTTTGCTGAAGACCCCAGTTTGGTTCTGTGATTCCAGCTCCAAGAGATCTCCTGCCTTCTTCTGACCTCCACCTGCACCAGGCCTACATGTGGCACTCGTACGTATCTGCAGGCAGGCAAAACAAACAAACAAACCAAAAAAAAAAAAAAAACAAAAAAACCAAAAAAACAAACAAAAAACAAAAAAACAAACAAAAAAACAAGCCGGGCAGTGGTGGCGCACGCCTTTAATCCCAGCACTCGGGAGGTAGAGGCAGGCAGATTTCTGAGTTCGAGGCCAGCCTGGTCTACAGAGTTAGTTCCAGGACAGACAAGGCTACACAGAGAAACCCTGTCTTCAAACAAACAAACAAACAAACAACCAAAACCCTTGTACACATTAAAATCAAATCTATTATTTTTAAAATTTAGAGAAACTAGTAAAGAGTTTACTTTTTTCTTTTTCTTTTTTTTTTTAAGATTTATTTTATTTTATTTTATTTATGTAAGTACACTGTAGCTGTCTTCAGACACTCCAGAAGAGGGCACCAGATCTCGTTACGGATGGTTGTGAGCCACCATGTGGATGCTGGGATTTGAACTTATCACCTTCAGAAGAGCAGTCGGGTGCTCTTACCCGCTGAGTCATCTCACCAGCCCGAGTTTACTTTTTTCAAGAACCAATCATCACGTTGATGTGTGTGACTGTGTGTCTTGATACGCACAGGAACCTGCCCCACGCAGCTCCACAGTCAGACTCATTCCATGTTCAAGTATTGCTATGGAGTAGAGCGTTTCCCGGCCTCTGACTCTGGCCTGGACCTCAGGGGCTGCAGACCATAGAGCTTTTCTGCTCCCAGCCTTTCCATCGGGCTCTCCTACACATCCAGTCTCCTTTGAGGAACAATTAGCTCTACCTTTCCGGAGAGGCTCCCCTGTGGGCTGGACAGACTTGTGGCAGATGGTGAGTGCTGCCTCCTGAGCTAGGCATGGTGATGCTTGCCTACCTGCAATCCCAGCCTCAGGATGCTGAGGCAGAGGGATTGCCTTAAGTTCAAGGATAGCGTGGACTACTTAGTAGGTTTAAGATGCACTCTCACACAGGGACATCGATCGGTTCTCCAAATGCACGTGTCTTCTTTGCAAAATTGGACGCGAAGCCTTTCTTCTGCAAGGCCTCGTTACCTGCGAGTGCAGGACACTGCACAAAGCTAAGCTGGAAAACGATGCTGTAGCCTCGTCCTCCACAGGTGCCACCTGTAAGGTCGCAGCCCCTGCTCAGAGTGTCCACATTGCATCATTGGTCAGCATAGTTGTCCAGCCTTTTCTGTACCCCAAACTCCCGTAAGGCTTGATCTTAGTGTATCCTGTCTTTATAGCCAACACCTCCCATTCTGTTGGATCTGCATGTCGGAGGGGGTGTCTCTCTTGCCTTTCATAAATTTTTACTTTGTCATATTTGTGGTCCTATGAATCTTATACCACAGACAAGTCACATCCCAGTGTCTAGTTTCACTTCTAACCTCTTCCAGAACATCACTGTGGGGTTTTTTTTTCATCCTCTCTTGACTCAGTTTCCTCTCTTTACAACTGCCCTATTAGGCCTCTTAATTCAGAAGAAAGTGCTTAGACACCTTCTTTGAACCAGGGTTTCAAGTAGTCTAAGCTGGCCTCAACTTGATGTGTATCTGAGAGGGGCCTTGAACTTCTGGCCTGCCAGTGTCCACCTCCCAAATACTGGCATTACAATCATGTCTTTTGTAGTTCTCGGGTTTGAACCCAAAACTCTGTGCATGTTTGAAAGCGGCCCCTTCAGTGGGCAGTGGCCCAGCTTTTGAGACACTCCAGCACCTGCCTGCTTCCTGGGTAGCTCTCAGAGCTGGGGGCAGAGCACCTAGGCGCCCCAGGAAGTGGAGCGCAGCAGGTGGGTAGGTAGACCACGGCAGCCAATGTTGCTGGACTTTCTTGATTGTTTTAAAAATGTCTCCTGGTTAATTGAGCCTCGGAACACTATGGTGTCGATGTGGTTAGAATGGTCATCACTTTTAAGATGATCACACTGAGGCTCAGAAATCTAAGTAGTTGTCCCAGTGGCTAGGGCAAGAGTCCCAACTGGGGTGTCTCTGAAACATACGGCCCCCAGAGTCATGTTGTGCCCAAACCCTGCTGGTCCTCAAGAGGACAGACAGCCACCCTTTGTATGGCCCTCTCCTTCCCAGCCTTTCCTCTTTTATATCCAGAATTGAGGCTCAAGGTCAAAAGTTTTACAGTTTCACACAAAGTCTCACACATACCCGTGCTGGGCCCCTAGGGGCATATGGGTGGCAACCTCTAAAATAAGGAATGGGAGGCATTATGGAGACTTGAGAATGTGTCCCTTGAGGAGTGGCCTCTCTGAAAGGGACAGCCTTTTCCTTAGCTCCCTCTGGTTACTTTCATATGGACTCATTGACTTCAGTCACCAGGTTACTAAGTTTCTAAGAGACTCTAGACATTTAACCTCCCCTATGAAATCACCCAACTTTTAGGGATGACAGCAAATTCAAGTTTTTAGACCTGGTGTGAGGGCTGGAGAGCTGGCTCAGTGGGTGAGAGGCGTGGTGATGCTCCATCATGAGGACCTGTTCACACTCCAGTCCTCAGAACAAGCCAGGCATCCCAGGAATGCCTGCAACCGCAGCTCTCAGGATGGATCAGTGGCGCTCTCTAGCTTCCAGCCTAGCCAAGAAAAATGGAGTCCCAGGTTCAGAGAGAACCCTTGCTTCTAGGGAGGATGCTGGCTGCTCTCCTCTGACCTCCCTCTGTGTACACACCTGCACACATATGTCCATGCATTCACACAGACACGCACAGACGCACATGCATGTATACATCCACACACATATACAAAAAATAAATAAATAAATATTTTTTAAAAAGACATTCTTTGGCCAGAGCAACACTGAACCCCACTTCGCCCTGCCACCCCTCTTCTCTCCCTCCTCAGCACAGATGCAAAATTAGCAATCTCAGAGGCTAAGTTCCATCCAGTAGTGCGTGTTTATTTGGAGGTGGTTGAAGCATGTCTCAATGTAGCTATGATACATAGCGGGGCTGGGTGAATGTGGTGGTGTGCTGGTGGCTGTGTAATCTTGTCCCTCATCAGGGAAGTAGGGCAGTGAGCCTGCTCTGTGCCCTTTGCTGGATACAGTGGCATAAGTAGTCCTACCAGAGCTGAGACAGGACCCTAACATGATACTGGCTGGATGTTACTATTATCAAATATGTTCGCTAAGAATTAAGATGAGCTGGGCATGGTGGCACACACCAATATTCTATGGTGGCATATAGATCTCTGTTAGCGCAAGGCTATCTCACGGTTATAGTATAGGGCTAGTATAAGTATGTAGCTAGGGCTGTACAAGGAAATCCTGTCAATAAGGAAGAAAGAAAGAAAGAAAGAGAGAGAGAGAGAAAGAAAGAGAGAGAGAAAAAAAGAGTTCAAGGTTAGCCTGGACTACAAAATACAACTCTGTGAGAATCCCATGTATATATTAAAAAATATATGTGTGAGAACACACCCTGTTGGGCATAGAGACATCTGTACAGAGGTTTTCTTCAACTTCTATCCCTTTTCAATACCAAGTGTAAAGACTTACATGAGCAATGATTTGAACGAAGGCTGGTAGCTGCACTCCCCAGACATCTGAATGCCACACAGCTGGAGATGGTAGCTGTGTTTGGTGCTGGAATCCAGAGACTCCCAGCCAGCTGAGTAATGAGCTAATTCTCCTAAGATACATATTGGCAGGAATAACCAAAGTACCCGTTTCCGAGTCCGAGGGACGGCTTTACAGCACGGGATTTGTTTAAGCACAGTGCGAGGAGAGAGGGTGTGGAGGTTTCAAGGCATGTGAGGATAGTGGGGGCATGCGTTCCACTCGTGAAAAGCTGCTCCAGGGGAGGGGACCTGTGGCCCAAAGGCCGTGTTCCTATGTCATCTCATTACTCCTGTGCTAACCACAGTGACCCAGGCAAGGAGGTAGCATACCCATTTTCAAGATGAAGAAAACGAGCTATGTGACCTGGCACTTTTGGGGAATGCTCAGATTCTGTCTCTGCGCTGAGGTGCTGGCATGGGATGTACTACGGGGACACATGTATCTGAGGTGTCACATCCGAAGCCTTCCAGAGAACAGACACCACGCTCAGGTTCCATGTCAGGGTCACAGATAGACTGGCAGTGTGTCTCAGGAGCCCGCCACAGGAGTGCCAAAGGACGATATGAGTGAGCTAGAGTACCACAACAGTTGGGCCTGCACCAGCTTGTCCCTGTTTTCTCAGGTTGCCCTGAGCTGTTTTCCCTTTCTATAGCGCACTAGTCACAGTGGACCATGGCCTCCCTGTGACCCCACGGTTACTCCACAGAGTCTAAGTTCACATTCTGATGTACTGGAGACGTCCAGAGTTAGGGGTTCACTATTCAAGCCGCACAGGGGAGGGAACTGCGATAGCTGCCTTCGGTGATGGGATGTGCCTTTGGTCAGAAAGAAGATCTCGAGGTACCTCGGGGAGGTGACCGGGGTTCAGACCTCTGGCAAGCACGGTCTTGAGGGACAAGTGGATACACTGCTGTCACTGAGATGCTGAGGGATGAGATCCCGGCTGCTGCCTGGCTCCAGGCCTCCTCATGTGGGGACATGCAGAACCTTATGTGGCACTAGTCACTGGCATTCAGGGATATTCCATCTGATGAGCCCCCAGCTCAGCTACTGCAGCCAGCCAGGCTGCCACATGCAGCAGAAGTAAAGACATGGCTTCATGCTCGTCAGCATCCACTCACAGCACCTCCTTGTCACAGGTGCTGACGGGGTTGGCTCACTGAGGGCCTCTTAGGGGATGACTGCTTCTTTGTGTCCTAGGAACTCCCACTATTTCCAGCCCAGGCTGTCGGCTTCCTGGCGACTTCATTGCAGACTCCTCACCCTTACAAGCCTTGGGCTTGTGATACTGCACTCTGCTTTGTGGTCAGAACTATTCTGGGGCACTGCCTCGAGGCAGGAGCCCATATCAGCTCTTCTCTATGCTGTCCTCAGGAGCGTGACTTCCAGTCTACAAGTGCAAAAAGCCTGGAGGTGACAGGGACTCAATGAGTTTGAGAGCTGGTCAAGGGGTTTGGATTCTGTTAGTGTGATGGCAGCCACCTTCAGTTCTTAAAAAGGACACACTGTGTCCCTAGTCTCACCATTTAAAGTATTGATCTGGCTACGGTGCATGACACAAGTTGGAGAGCCTGCGATACAGATGGGCTTAGAGGATCAGGGAGAGACAGAACCCCAACCTTATCCAGTAGTGGGTGTGAGGGTGGAAGGGAGGACATTATTAGTAACGACAGAAAAACATGGACAATGCTGGGCCCCGGTGCTCCGTTGAGATTGCTGGTCAGCATGCAGCAGATGGCGCTAGAGGGGAGGGCCCACTGGACTTTCCTGCAGGTAGAACTCTGGAAGAAGATAAGGGCTTCATTTCATGGCTGTGTGGCATGTTGGTGAGCTGCTGCAGAGGCCACTGCAACAGGGATGGGTGGGGCCTGTGCAGATGCAGGGTACAGGCCTGTGTGAGTGCGGGGTACAGGCCTGTGTGTGTGTGTGTGGGTACAGGCCTGTGTGAGTGTGGGTACAAGCCTGTGTGTGTGCGGGTACAGGCCTGTGTGTGTGCGGGTACAGGCCTGTGTGTGTGCGGGTACAGGCCTGCGTGAATGAAGGGTACAGGCCTTTGTGGATATGGGGTATATGCCTGTGTGAATGAGGGGTACAGGCCTTCGTGGATATGGGGTATATGCCTGTGTGAATGAGGGGTACAGGCCTTTGTGGATATGGGGTATATGTCTGTGTGAATGAGGGGTACAGGCCTGTGTAGATGTGAGGTACAGGCCTGTGTGTATGCGGGTACAGGCCTGTGTGTATGCGGGGAACAGGCCTTTGTGGATATGGGTTATATGCCTGGGTGAATGAGGGGTACAGGCCTGTGTGGGTGCGGGGTACAGGTCTGTGTGAATGCAGGGTATACAGCCTCCTGTTTCTTGTTCTTACTCAGGTTAGGAATTGCAGGTTTATTCTCAGCCTTGATTTGAAGCATTAGACCCTGCCCTTGGCTATTTTATTTTATTATTTTCTTTTCTGAAACAGGGTCTCATGTACCCTTGGCATAGAACCTGTTGTGTAGGTGAGGTTAGCTTTGTACATCTGATTCTCTTGCCTCTACCCCCTGAGTTTGTTTGCTTGCTAACTAAGTATTTGGGGACATTTTCACTCCTTCCATTCCTGTTTGCGCGTAGCCTAAGACTACAACACAGATGGGAGATAGGGGAGGCCCATAGCTAACTCAGTCACTTGCAGGAACAAAGCCCCACATTCGGCTGCCAGCACTGCTTAGAACAGGCTTGATGGCTCACACCTATAGTCCCAGCATTCGGGAGGTGGATAAGGAAAATCTGAAGTTCAAGATTATCTGCAGCTACATGGATGTTTCTGTGCCTGCCTGGGTTCCCTGTAACAAAGAAAAACAAGCCGGGCGTGGTGGTGCATGCCTTTAATCCCAGCACTTGGAGGCAGAGGCAGGCAGATTTCTGAGTTCAAGGCCAGCCTGGTCTACAAAGTGAGTTCCAGGATAGCCAGGGCTATACAGAGAAACCCTGCCTCGAAAAACCAAAAATAAATAAATAAATAAATAAATAAATAAATAAATAAATAAATGCAAAGGAAAACAAACTAGAGGCAGCTCCATCCTGCCTCCACAGAAGTCTTGCCACAGCTGCAATTCTTCCTGGGTTAACAAACTAGAGGCAGCTCCATCCTGCCTCCACAGAAGTCTTGCCACAGCTGCAATTCTTCCTGGGTTAGTCTTGAACTGGCTCTCTGGACACCTGCCATCAGGTTCCATCCGACATTAGTATAAGACCCTCAGCAAGGTAAAGCCTGAGCCCTAAGGTGCCTCTCCCGAGAGAAGGGCACCAGTCTCTGTGCCCCAGAACCATGGCACTCTGCTGCCCACACTTACTTCACCTCTAGCTCACAGTTCTGCACAGAAGACCCACGGTGGCTTCTGTACCTCACCTGTCTGGGTATGGCACCCTGTACCTCTGCAGAGCTGCCCGGGCTCCCAGCACTCAGCACCCCCACCCCCACCCATCAGGTCCACTCAAGGACTGTAGTGCTCCCAAGGGAATCGGGGTGCTCTTCTCACAGTGCAGACACTTGCTCGCAGTGTACAGACAGGGGGGCACTGCGTCCACAGGCTAGATGCCTCTGCCGTCAGCTCCAACTCACGTCTTGAAGAGTTCTCATGGCTTTGTCTGAGGTTCATGCTCAGGACATGCACTTCTGTGTGACTCCTGAGCCCTCCTCTCCTCTCCCACTGGTTTCCTGTGTTGTGACCTATCTGCACACCATGGCACTGTAGCACTAGCCTGTTCTCCCCTGGAATGTGTCCAATGCTTTGGGAAGAGTCCAAACTCCCTAGGGATCCCAGAGCCCAGTATAATTAGTCATTCTGAGTAATTGCCTGGCTATTTTCTAGGAGCCCTAGGCAGTCTCTCACATGCTCCCTCCAGGGCATTTGTGCAGCGCTTCCATCCTCCTCACGTCCTCAACAGCTGAAGGGCCCTGAGGGCCCTGCCACTGTGCCCTAGCAGAGGCCAGCCAGCAGCAGGAACAGCTGGGCCTGCACTATGAGGTGGAGGCAACCCAGGTAGCACTGGGGAACTGGGAAAGCAGCTATGCATCAGGTATAGCGTTGGCCCCCACTGTAACCTCATAGCCACTGTGAGCCAAGGCTTGGCTTCCTGGACTGCAGACAAGGAAAATGAGGCTTAGAGGTGTCAAAGAACTTGGTGCTGAGCCAGGTGTGACCCCAGGACAGGACTGCAGAGCTCAGGTTCTCACCCAGAGGCAGCCCCTCCTCCCAGAAGCAGGGGACGGTGGCTGGCTGGGATTTGTCTCCAGTATAACCCTGGAGCAAGAGTCTAGTAGAAGATACTGGAGACCAGGGATGCTTCAAATGTCCAGCAGTATACAGAGTAGCCACCACAGTCCGTCGCTCTGGAGCAGGAAGTGTTAAAAAGGCTGTGCTAGGTCCCCTGCCCCAAATGCCCATGGTGCCAAAACTGAGAAAACATGTTCTATAGCTTCAGTTTAGAACATCACACCATGGTGTCTGCAGAGACTCACCCCGGACCGTGAGTTAGGGACATAGAGGAGTACAGGACAAGGCAGGGAAGCAAAGCCAAGTTGTCAAAGCCCTGACCCAAGACAATTGATTAACAGGTCAGAGTGGCCAAGGCACAGACCAGTTCTAGGAGCAAGGCCTGTTGCTGCCTGCTCCCAGTATAAGGAGATGCAGAACCCAGTGTTGACCATGAGGTCCTTGGTCATGGACACACCACATAGCCCCTGAGGATAGCTTATTTGATAAAGTGCTTGCCATGCAGGTATGAGGACCTCAGATTGATCCCCAACTCATGTAAAAAGCTGGGACACGCTCAGCCCCAGTGTTGGAGAGGCAGAGATATAGGTCCATCTTAGGGCATGCTAGTCAGCTTAGGGTGGGCAGCAAGCCCCAGGCGATTAATAAACACAGAAAGTCAAGATAGACAGCTCCTGACCTCCATACGCATGCACACCTGCATATACATGTGAATATATCCACACACAGAAACACACACTCGGGAAGGGAGGAAGAGAGAGAAGGGAGATCCGTAGTGTGTTCTTTTTTTTTTTTTTAATTATTATATGTAAGTACACTGTAACTGTCTTCAGACACACCAGAAGAGGATGTCAGATCACATTACAGGTGGTTGTGAGCCACCATGTGGTTGCTGGGATTTGAACTCAGGACCTTCGGAAGAACAGTTAGTGCAGTTGGAGCCATATCTCCAGCCCCCGTAGTGTGTTCTATATAACCAGTATCTTGCTATGCACATCATTTCCTGAGGGCTAGGGCAGGGCCTCTGAGTTCCCCAAGCTTATGTTTCCCAGGTAATGCTGGGAAGGCAGGATGAGGTGGTGTGCCCTTCTGGTGCACAGCAGCCTGAGGTGAGGGACAGGGAGATGTGTGAGCATGACTCCTCATGTACATGCTTCCTCATGTTACACAGATGCACACACGTGTCCAGTTGTAATCCAGAAAGAGCCATAGAGCAAGGAACTTGTTACAAATTTAACCAAGACTTTTTACACAGGAGCTAAGGAGACCACCACGAGTTCATTGCCATTTCTTTACCTTAGCCAACTTGATGGCTCTTTGAAGATTTATATTCCCAATGTTTGAAACAATGTGCTTGAGTTTGGGGTGAGGTGTTTAAAAGATAATCAAAGGTAAATCAGCTTAAATACAGGCTTCTAGGAGTCTTGATTCATTCTCTCTCTCTCTCTCTCTCTCTCTCTCTCTCTTTCTCTCTCTCTGTCTCTCTCAGTGTGTGTGTGTGTGCATGTGTGTGCACACGTGCGTGTGCACACATGGTGTTTACATATCTATGTATAGTATACATATATGCTTATGGATGTGGTCTGTCTGTGAGTGACTGAACCCATTGTTTATGCAAGTGTGAAGGCAGAAGTTGGCATTAGATGTCTTTCTCTGCTGGGCTCCACTTTAGAGACAGAGTCTCTGTATGAAGCTGAGGCTCACTGATTGCCTAGACTAACTAGCCAGCTAGTTGGAGGGATCTGTCCACCTCTGCTTCCCACATGCTTGGGTTACAGAGGTCCTTCACTGTGTGCATGTTCTGGGGATATGACCCCAGGTCTTAACAAAGCAGATGTGTGGAAAGGGGGTAATGCCCCTTTCTCTGCAACTTCGGACAAGTGTGCCATCCACAGGAGATTCTGAGGCGGTAGCTCGAGATGAAGGGGAAACCCAAGGACCTCCATATCAGGAGATCTGGCACGCAGCCCTGGTAACAGCGCTGCGACTTTGTCAAGTCACATGGTTTCTGAGAACACCATTCTCTTTATCTTTGAATTAGAAACCCTGTCCTGCAGGCAGGCGCCTGAGGTATCTGTGAGGAGAAGGCGGGTCCATGTGTGTGAAAGTGTTTGGTCAACAGTAAGAAGTCCTGTGCAAATGAAGCTGTGTGGTTATCACCAAGATAACACTGGTTCCCATAGCAGCCTTACCCAGCATGGAAGCAAGCATACTGCAGATCCCAAACCATCTGCCTTAGGTATCCTGATCAACAACTTTGATTGATTGCAGCCTCTGTGAAGTCCAAGATACTTGAGAGTTATCAGCAAAGAAGACTGATAAAAGGCTTACCTTTTGGGAACCTGTACCCTAAATGGGTAGGGGGTAGGGGGAGTGGTGGAGAGAGAGTATTAACACGGGAAGGGGGTTATATAGACTAGGGGAGTTGGGGAAACTGAGCAGGGTAAAAGCAAGAAGGAACATGGAGGGAAGAGAGAAGATGCAGGTTTCTTTTAATTAATTAATGTATTTACTTATAATGGGCAGAAGTGTACATGGGCCACAGTGCACAAGTCTGAGGATAGCTCACCCCAGCCAGTGCTTGTTAGTCCTTCACCGTGTGTGCTCTGAGGATTGAACTTATGCTTGGAGGCCCACACTCAGGCCCCTTGAATTATCTCTCTAGATTTGTTTTATTTATATGAGACAGGACCTCCATTCCAGCTGCAGCTGGCCTGGAACTGGCTGTGTAGACCAGGCTGGCCAGAAACTTGTATAAGCCTGCCTGTGCCTGTGCCTGTGCCTGTGCCTGTGCCTGTGCCTGTGCCTGTGCCTGTGCCTGTGCCTGTGCCTGTGCCTGTGCCTGTGCCTGTGCCTGTGCCTCTGCCTCTGCCTGTGCCTCTGCCTCTGTCTCTGCCTCTGCCTCTGCCTCTGCCTCTGCCTCTGCCTCCCCAGTACTGAGATCCAAGCTTTGTTTGCACCTCCCTGCCCAGCCTACAGTTCTCAGTAGGGAGACAGACTGGGTCTGGGTGGGAACAGATCTTCAGGGGTGTGAGGCCTGCAAGCATTGGCTCCCAAGTAGAATAAGGAGCAAGGTGAGGAGAGGCTGGAAGAAATCCTTAAGTGGCCAGCAGCAGCCCAAGGGAAGATCAGGAGGCCAGAGAAAAGGCAGAGCCTGGGGGCAGGGCTCAAGCAACCACAAAAAATGTCCCCCACTCATGCCACCCTTTTTGTTTGTTTTGTTTATTTTTGTTTTTGAGACAGGGTTTTTTCCCCCCTTGTTCTGGTCAACCCCACTCAATCTGCTTGACCCGCTCGCTCCGGCCGGCTCCGCTCGCTCCTGCCAGCCCCACTCGATCCCGGCCACTCCCTTCCCTCCCCCCCCACCCCCCCCACCCCCGCTTGTTCCAGCCGGCCCCACTCGCTCCAGTCGGCCCCGCTCACTCCGGACAGCCTCGCTTGCTCCGGTTGGTCTCTCCGGTCCAAGGATTAATTTCTTATTATTCTTCATAAGTACGCTGTAGCTGACTTCAGACGCACCAGAGGAGGGCGTCAGATCTCATTACGGGTGGTTGTAAGCCACCATGTGGTTGCTGGGATTTGAACTCATCACCTTCAGAAGAGCAGTCAGGTGCTCTAACCCGCTGAGCCATCTCACCAGCCCCAAGACAGGGTTTTATAGCCCTGCCTATTCCAGAACTCACTCTGTAGAGCAGACTGGTAGGCTAGGCAGTGGTAGAACTCACAGAGATCCCCTGCCTCCGCCTCCACAGTGCTGGGATTATAGGTGTGTGCCACCACCCAGCCTGTTTCTAAATCAACAGTGGTTTTCCCCAATGGGTGACAGCCTGTCTTATTCCTGAAGATCATCAAACTGAACAAGTAAAGCCTCTGCAGGTGCAGGAAAGCCGGAATCTCCCTGTTTTGCATCCTTCCTATGCGTGCATGCAAGCACATGCGTGCAATGTTGAGTGCACTCAGATTGCAGTGTCTGGAGCAGGCTGGGAAGCTGACCACTTAGCATTGGAGGTGCTGACCACTTAGCACTGGAGGTGCTGACCCAGGGGATAGGAGCAGAAAGGGGAAATGGTCGGATTCTGGATCCAGAGCCAGGGGAATATTTCTTCAGATTGGATGAGAGAAAGGTAAGGTTTTATTTAGTGTGGCTCCGAAAATGGGGACCTGGGCTATGGGAAGATGGAAAGAGCAGAGAATGAGGTAGAGCCATGGGATTAAATTTGAGCAATCTGTTAAAGACCTGCATGGAAATGCTAAGCCAGCAATTAGAGAGGAATCTGAAGCCTGGGAGAAATGCCTGGGTTCTGGGAAATCTTCAGAGGCCAACACACGGTACCAGTGAGAGCAGGCTTCCAGAAGGCTGTGGAGAACCACAGGAGCTGGACCCTTTCGAGGTGCTTCAATACGGAGAGGGAACATGGGGAGCAGGACAGATAAGGAGGGGCATCCAGGAGGCAGGAGGACAGCAGAGAAGGAAGCAGTTTCCTTGGTCAAACATTGTATAGTCTGCTAAGTAATACAAGGCCTGGGGACCAATGGTAGTATTGGACAGTGTGGAGACCAGGGTGTTCCTGATGGGACACTCGCAGTGGGGTGTTTAGCCACTGGAATTTGAGTTCAAGACAAATGAAGATAGCAAATTCAGATATACTCCTGAGAAGTCTTTTCACAATTGGGAGAAGTGGGGTGAGCAGAGTCCTTTGCAGATGGGGAGACAATACCATGTGTGCTAGCGAGAAGGGTTCAATAGAGATGGATCATTGATGGGAGGGAAGATAGTTGATCAAAAGAAAGGTCAAAAGTCAATAAATGCGGAATAAAGTTGACCCGGGTGTGGAGTGTTTAACATACATGAGGCTCTGGTTCAGTTCTCATCAGTCTGTATCTTTCCTGAATTCCATGAGTTCACGTGGGGAGAGTGGGACACCAGACAGCATTCAGTCCAGAGAGGAGGACAGCTGTTTCTCCCAGGGAGGACGAGGCATTCCTAGGGACACAGTGTTAGACATAGGAACATGAGCTACAGGAAACCTTGGGGCTTCCTAGCAACAAACACTGAAGACTCCACCAACATCTGCAGACATAGCAAACAGGAAGTCTGGGATATGGTGTGGTAGACTCGCCTTAGATCATCAGACCTATGAGGTTGGCAGAGGGAGGCCTCAGAGGCTACTGTGAGAGTGATGGGCTGCCACACCAAAGGGCTCCAAGCTCTAGAAGAGGAGAGAGAAAGCATGCAGCTTTGTGTATCCAGGCCCAGGCCATCGACCCTCTATTTAAATCGTCTCATATTTCTAAGCCCCAGACTCTAGCCAAACCTGTAAGGTGCTGGTCAAGGAGGAGGAGGTGGGGGTGACTGTGTGTGGCACATCCTTTTCTCCCAGGAACTGCCTGATTTCAACCATTAGTGCAGTCCTGCCTACAGGCAGAGCCACACTGGGCTGCAGTAAGCTAGCACCCTTCAGGACCCCCCAGAAACATGGCCCCACACACCGGCCATTTCCTCAGAGAAATGTGCACCTAGCCTCAATGGCTCCCCCTTTTTTATTTATTTATTTATTTGTTTTTACAGTGCCTTAAGCTATTTGGAGTGACCCGCTCCAAGAGACCACCTAATTAATGGAGGCCTTGAGGGGGATGAAAGAAAACTGACTGTGAATCCAAAACCTGCCTTCCCTCTAGGCCAGCGGGATGCTCAGAGCCCCAGAGGCCAGCTCTGCGCTCCTCCTGCGACCAGCAGCCTCAGCTCCCCGATGTTTGCAGTTCATTGTGTGTGCGGTGTGTGGGGGTGGGAGGGGTGTCAAGGAGCGTCCCATTAGACTGAACAAACCCACGCAGGCAGAGCGAAGAAGGACTGTGCATCAGCTAACCATTATCATGTTCCTGCCCACGGCACAGGACCCTGGGGACCCCACGGTAAGGCCTTTCCCTTATGGCAGGGGGCCCATGGCATGGTGTGTGGTGTTGAGGGTACAAATGGTGTGGCGGGGGGGGGGGGCAGAGAGTGACTCTAAGGAAAAGAAGGGGAGGCAGGTGTCCCTGCAGACTTCACAGAGGAGTGGCTGGCAAGCAGTTCAGGCCTCTGTGGGAGCAGCACCCACTGGCTGTGGGGATATGTCTCCATGTCTCTCTGCCCCCTCCCTCTCAACCCGGCCCTCATTTGCCTCAGTTCTTTTCTGTCTGTGGAATCCTTGGCTCTCTGAGCAGGGAAGGCCCTGGGATCCCTGGGCCAAGGCTCTCTTTTACCCCTGAGGAAGCAGGAGTAGGCAGATATCAGCAGCTCTTCCAAGGTCAAACAACTGTTTCCATGGCCAATTTTTTTCTTTGTTTTTTGTTTGTTTGCTCATATTTGCCGTGTGTGTGTGTGTGTGTGTGTGTGTGTGTGTGTGTGTGTGTGTGTACATGCATGCAAAACTAACACAGAAAGGCAAAGTCACACAGGGAGACAGCCCCCTTTACAGTAGCAGGCGGTGTGCTGGGCACAGATGCATTCTGAAAATGAATAGGGTGGTGCACAGGCACGGGGACCACTGTGAGTGATTCCCCCAGGACTGTAGCTGAGTCTCTCAGTGATGGAAGTGGGGATGTTGGGGGTCTCAGAGATCTCTCCTACTTCTAGGAACTGGGACCTGTCCTAAGTTCTAGCCAGAGTTCCCAAGGAACTTGGAGCTTATTCACCAGACTGGGTCCCCTGACCTGTCCTAGGATTTAGTGACCAAAGGAGAAAGGTTAGGGACAGCCAGGTCACAAATATCAGGAGACCTGGCAGTTAGAGTTCCGAAGGGTCTCTCTTCACATTCCCCACCCCCTGATAAAATTAGGGTAATTGTATTTCTCTGAGGGAAGTTTTACTGCTGGGGGGAGGGAAAGCTGACAAGAGAAAGGGGTCTGTCTCTCTGGCAAGATGTCCTTTCTCCCTCTTCTCTCCTTTGTTCCTCTCCCACTCCCTCCCTTCCTCTCCCCAACTAGCTTCCCTTCTTTCCTTCCAGCCCTTCATTCTCCCTTCCCCACCCCTCAATTCCCCCCTGCCTTGTCCCCAATCGGGACCTCCACAGAGGGCGGGAGCACAAGACTCTTGGGCTCCGGCTGGGTCTGGGTGGCCATCTTCCCGCAGAGAAGGAGTTAAATCTCTTCCCTGCATCCCTCCTCCCTTCTCCGCCTCCCCTGGCCGCCGTGGAGTCCTGCAGCTGGGCCCTGGGCTGACCTTCACCGGGAGGGAGGCCGCAGCGCGCATGCTCGGCCTGGGGAAGCCGTGCGGGCGGAGGGAGGGCGGTGCGGGCCGGCGGCCGGAGCCCCCAGTGCACCGGCTGCGGCCGCTAGCTCCGCACGGTGGGGGGCGAGGCGGCCCGTCCGTCCCGCAGGCCGCGGCGCAGCGCTCCCTGCGCGGGGAGCGGCGCTTTGCCATTTGGTGCTGGTGGTGCTTCAGCGAGGGAAGGAGAGATGGGGGGACGACAGGGGGGACTCCAGCTCCGGGACGCAGCGCGGCCGCCCTCCCCTTGCCCCAGACACGCTCTCGGCCTACCCGGGTGTGGTCTGCGCCCAGTCTGGTTGGAAGAAGGCCGGGCTCTTCGCCGGCACTGTGGGCGATGTGTTACTGCCCAGCACCCTGGTGGCACCGAGGTGGTGGGGTTACTGTCCTTTGTGAGAAGGGCTCCCTGTCCACAAGTCACCCACTAGACCTGCTAGAAGAGCATGCTAATGTGTGTGCTCACTTGTGAATGGCCTCTCATTGTATGGGGTGTGGGGAGGCCAGAGTGTGCCTCTATGTGCAAATCCATGTGGCTCCTTGTCCCTGTGGCAGTATGTGTGCTCCGAGGTGTGTGGTTTTTGTGCAGCATAATGATACCCCTAGAGGACCAGCTCCAAAAGGACCTGTCTGTGGGTCTGACTGGTGTGCCCCATTCCCCTAGTCCTGGCATCTCCCACAGCTCTCTTCACCACCAAGGCCTCCCAGGCCTGGTGCCCGTCCTTCAGACTTTCCACACCCCCAAAGCTGAGGTGATAGCCGCCTCCTGTCTTCTCAGAGGTGGCTCTAAAAGTTGAAGACACCTAGCTTTTCCTAAAGCCTAGAGTTGTCCACCTCACTCCCAGAACCTCCAAGGACTGGGATTTCCAGTCCCTGCTAGAAGCAGAGGTCGGGGTAGCTTTGGTGACTCACATCTTCAGGTAAATGGCCTGTTAAGCTTTGCAGGTGTTCTCAGTTTTGATGTTGTAGACAGAGCTCCTGTCCCCAGCCAGGCTGCGGAAAACATGGGCCCAATGCCATTTCTGCCTTCAGGATTCACAACCTTCTTGGGAGACGAAACACAAAACACCTGAAGTGAAGGGCACACGAGGCTTTCTGGCCAGCCCAGTTTATGGACAAGATGAATGATATGGGACATTTGGATAAGACCAAGATAGATTCCCGTAAGTGAAGCAGGGAACCAGGATCTGACCTGGGCCTTAAAGGATGGGACAGTTAGAGCTTGCAAGTGGAGGCATTGCAAAATGGCTGAAGAGCCTTAGACCAGGGGATAAGTGGGGTGGGGTGAGCGTAGGAGGTGAGCTGCTGGCCCTAAGCAGGTTATCTTTCCAGCCACCACTGTTACTGTCTGCTGCTGCTGGAGTCTGCTCATCCTGGAATACTGTCCTCCACAGCATCTAACAAGATGTTTTCTCTAGTCTTTCACGGTAACAGTGGCCACCTGAAAGAACAATGATAGCTAGGCATACTTAACAGGACCTGCAGAAAACAAAGATATAGGTCAAATAGATTGGGAGAGCATTCCTCTGCTCCTTATCCTGACCCATGAAGACATTCTGAAGGGCCAAAGGTTAGGTTCCCTCGGTGCAATGGGTCTTGAGGGCTCAAATTGTAATGTGTTCCCACAAATTCCCTCAGGCATTGTCCCTCCCTCAGCGGCAGCCCCAGCTAGCCCATAAACCTGACCCTTGGTTGTCCCGAAGCCCGGGGACTCCTCCCTCTGAAGGTGGGGACAGGCGTGGCTTGTGGCATGGGCGGAGCTTGGGCTCAACCTAGGGATCTCAGGATCTGTCCCCTCCTTTCTGTTCTTCCTCCCCTCCGGGGCTGGCCAGTTCTATCCACACTGTCCCATTTAGGGTTTCCTCGTCTTCCTACCCCACACTCCTGCTTTCTCTTCGGTTCTGGGGCGGACTTCACCGACCCCGATCTCTCTGGGTCTCCACGCCAAAGCCACCAAGCCCTATTTGCCTCACCCTTTCCTCCTACCCACCCATGTACCCACCCTAGATCCGCGCCATTCCTCACAATGTAATCCTCCTGTTCTCATGAGCCCAGTCCATGTCCCCCTTTCGGAAATACTTCCCCTATTGCCCTCACTTTCCCGCACAGAGACAAACAAAGACTCACAAGCCCAGAAATAGACTCCAAAAGAGCTGAAAGACACAGGCCGTGTCCTGCCCCGCACGCACGCGCGCAGGCTCGGCGGCTCTTGTGAAGGGAAGCTCACAGACGGGGCGTTTGTCAGTGCACGCACATAAACATCCACACCCACAGCCTCTGCGCCGTGCCACAAAAGGGTGCAGACACACGGTGTGCGAGACAAGGGCACACACATCTGCGGGCGCCTGGGAGCCCGCCTAGCCCGGCACACCCACCGCGCTGGCCCTGGGACAGGAGCAAGGCCTGCTCCGGGCTCGGGCTCCCCCCCAGATTCCTTCCAGCAAATGTTTCCCTACTTGGCCTGCCTGGTCCCTGGGGAAAGGGCCTCAGAAATGCGGCAGGAGCCACTTGGGGGGAAAAAGTTGGAACTGCCTGTTCCCTGCCTGGCCATGTCGGCGAATTCCCTAACCGAGAAACTATTTGCGATGAGGGCAGAGTGGCTGGCGAGCCCCTTGTCACCTCCCGTGGTGTTCCCTCCCCGTGCCGCCACCGATGGGCCCTGGGCGGCCTGAGCGTAGCGCAGCTGCCCATCGCGCAGCCTCCGGGCAGATCGGCTCGTTTCGCCGCTTCTGTGCGCCGCTTGGACCACGCGGAGTGCACAGGAGGGCCGCTCCGTCCCCGGCGCGTCGCAGGCAGACCCCGGGCCGCCGGACTATTTCTGTCTTATCAGTGCAGGAATGCGGCAGCCGCGGCGGCCGCGGCGGCGGCGGGCGGGCGGCGGCGGCGGCGTGGGCCGTGGGCCGTCAGGGCAGCCCTGAAGGGGCCCCCTCCCCACTCCGCTCGAGTAGAAGTGTGAGAGAGCCCAGCAGGACTCAGAGGGGAGAGTTGGAGGAAAAAAAAGGCAGAAAAGGGAAAGAAAGAGGAAGAGAGAGAGAGAGTGAGAGGAGCCGCTGAGCCCACCCCGATGGCCGCGGACGAAGTTGCCGGAGGGGCGCGCAAAGCCACGAAAAGCAAACTTTTTGAGTTTCTGGTCCATGGGGTGGTGAGTGGGGGAAAGTTAGCGGGGGAGGGTGAGTGAGCTGGCTCGGGCTGAATGGAGGGATGATCGGGAGGGGCCGCCGGCGCGCTCCCGCTCTCCCACCCCTTTGGTTGAGGGGCGCACGGTCACGGCCCAACCCTGGGACCTTGCCGGCGCCCTGGCATCCGAACACGTCGCCAAGCGGTCGGCTGGGGATGGGCGCGCGGTGGCCGGGAAGAGAGGCGTCGGCTTGGGTTCTCAGGGGCAAGGGGTGGGATGTGAGCACCGTGTCTCCCCCAAGAGGGGGGTCCCCTCTGTAACTGACATGTCTCACATTCTTTTACTGGTGGGCTCAGGTATTACCCCTGCCCTGGGGGGTGGGGGTGGGGTGGTGACTCGAACACACAGCTAGGTAGGGCAGGGCTGCCTGTTGTCCCTGTTCATCCTTTGGGACAGGGTCACTCAGACTAGGTCTGAGCAGCTAGGAGCAGGTGACCTAGGAGCAAAAGCTCTCTGGCTGAGCAACCTCTGCATCCTAGCAGGAGGGCCTTGAGGACTTGGCCCTGCTGTCAGAGCTGAGAAGGGTCTACTTGAGAGACCTCAAGTTAAGCAGTCAGAAGATCTCCTTGGCAGGCTCAGCCACCAAAGTTGATGACCTTAACACCTCAAAGGTGTGAAGGAGGGCCAGGAGTTGGGGACATGAGGCCTAGAAACCAAAGGAATAGCACTATACCGTTCTAACACACACACACACACACACACACACACACACACACACACTCATGAAGACGTGTGAGGAGTCTGAGGGTACCCAGGAACCTATTGAGGTGGAGAGCCTGCTGTGAGGAGCTCCAAGCCTGGGCATATGGAGGGAAGAGTCAGTCAGATTTACTATGGCCAAATTTGGTTGTGACTACAGGAAGCACCGTATCAGTGAGAGGCAAGGGCCCCCAGAATCTGACCCTTATGAGGCTGTTACTGATGGCAGGCCCCTAGGGGCCCCTAGAAGCCTTCTTCTCAGGGCCTCATTAGACCCAACAGTATCAGTGGCCTTGATGAATAGGAGAGTGGCTGATAGGGAAGAGGGCTTCTTTGTGGCAGCCTGTTCTCTAGCCATAGGGATCTCTGGGGTATAAATTTCAAGGCAGTCCTGTGGGTTAGAGGAGTTACCAGTCCTCACCTAGCTGCTTAAGGGTAGTTGCTTTAAAGAGTACCACCCAGTGAAGAGGCTCTGCATATGGAATTGAGTATGGCCAACTTGGTGGTTCAATTCTTGGATGATTAGAGTCCCCTCTATAGTAATGGAGAATGGCTAGGCCTGAGCTTCCACGCTGGTGACATTGGTGCTGTGAGTGACAGAGTCAGGTGGAATGGGGGAGGCAAGTTCAGGGACAGGGCCTGTTTGACTGCAGAAGAGATGGGCAGAGACAGCTGCTGGCTCTGGGTGGAGATCTCAGGGGTAAGCAATGTAAGAGGAGAAAGGAAGCCTAGGGTTAGGGTTAGGGCTTCTTAATCCAGGGGGCAAGATGAGAAGGGCATGTGTGTGCATGGTCTTCTGTAGCCCAGGCTGGCCTCAAATTCACTATATATCAGAGGGTGGTCATGATTTTCTGCCTTTACCTCAAGATTAGGATTATAAGTATGTGCTATCATGCCAGGCGGTGGTGGCACACGCCTTTAATCCCAGCACTTGGGAGGCAGAGGCAGAGGCAGAGGCAGAGGCAGAGGCAGAGGCAGAGGCAGAGGCAGAGGCAGAGGCAGAGGCAGAGGCAGAGGCAGAGGCAGAGGGATTTCTGAGTTCAAGGCCAGCCTGGTCTACAAAGTGAGTTCCAGGACAGCCAGGGCTACACAGAGAAACCCTGTCTCGGAAAAAAAAAAAAGTATGTGCTATCATGTGCAGTTTATTTGATGCTGTGGATTGAACCCAGGGCACCACATGTATCGCACAAGCCCTGAACCAAGCTACATCCCTAGCCTGAGATGGTAGTGTTTAAATAATAGGGTTTTCATTCCTCTCTCCCTGATACCCTTCCTGGTCTAAGTCCCTAAACCTCAGCCCCGTTCCTGCTCTTGGACAAGTGAGATCTGAAACACCCCACTTGCATTTGCACCTCAGCTCTTTTGATTGACTGCCCAGAGCTGGTGGCCAGAGAAAATCAGCCTGCCTCATTTCCCTCCAATTTCTACCCTTACTAGGATATGGTGAGGAATGGGTTGTCTCTGATGTGGGCAGATGGGAGGGGAAAATGGATACTGCTACAGATGCAGCTTCCTTCCCATCCCTGCACTGGCAGTCCACTTCTAGTCCCGTTCCCCACTTAGCACTCAGGAAAACCTGGCAGAGTCTGATGACACCAGACCCTCAGGTCCCCTTGCCCAGTCTCTTGTATCACCTTGGGAGAAATGAAATTAAAGAGGCAGGCTAAGTCAGTGGGTGTGGAGACCTGGAGTTAGCTGTACCAGTTATGTTTGAGATTGAGGTGCCAAAAGCAGGGGACTCCGAAATGGAGATGGGGGCTCAAGTACAAAACACATCAGCCCCAGAAGTGGGGTGTGGAAATTGGGAAATGGAGAATGAGGGCAGGAGATCAGCCCCTCCCTCACCGCAGCGAAGCAGCGGGGAGCAGGGCCCGCCAGGTGCTGCCTTTGCCAGGAAGAGCAGGGTGACCTTGGCGAGGTCGCTTTTTTCTTTGAGCCCCAGTTGCCCCATCTGTCAAGTGGGGATGAAAAGACCTGCTCTGACTGGCTTGCAGAGAACCGTACAGATATGAACATCCTTCGAAAGATTGAAAGGCGCCATTAATATTCATTTTGGGGGGTACCTTGCACGACTCTGAGACTCGGCTATGCTCTGGGCAATTTCCTGGCTTCAGTTAGCTTCATGCAAGGAGACGCCGAGCCCCCTCCTCCAGAGCCGCGCAGATTCCCGCGCCCCCGCCCCTCCCACCAATCACTCCCACTCATCGCTCAGCGCAGGGTTACCAACCCAGGGTCTTGGAGAGGGGCGGGAGCGCAGGCACGCTGGCCTGGGGGTCGGGACCAAATCTGACCTGCCTGCGCTGGTTTCTGCTTCACCTCCCGCCCCACCCCCCAGCGCCCCGGGATGCCGTCTGGAGCCCGAATGCCCCACCAGGGGGCGCCCATGGGCCCCCCGGGCTCCCCGTACATGGGCAGCCCTGCGGTACGACCCGGCCTGGCCCCCGCGGGCATGGAGCCCGCCCGCAAGCGAGCAGCGCCCCCGCCCGGGCAGAGCCAGGCACAGGGCCAGGGCCAGCCCGTGCCCACCGCCCCAGCGCGGAGCCGCAGGTGAGTGCCCCCCAAAACCCCGCCCCCCCCGCGTGAAAGGGCGTGCAGGGGCGAAAGGCAGAAGCCTCAGGGACCAGGTGGGTGAGTGGTGGGGATGGAAAGCTAAGGAAGGATGGTAGCAGCGACCAAGTCATTCTAGCTTGGATGTTCTCTGGAGAGGGCTTAGGGGGCACTGGTCTGGTTCTTTTGTGTGCCCACAGTGAAGACAGGCTGCAATAGTCGGCTGCCAGTGTCCCTTCTCTGCACGCACCCTTCATTCTTCTGCTTGTCACCTGCTAAATCCTTTCTCCCATCCTTTACCCCAAGTTCTGGGAGATGCTTCAGTCTTTTGGGAGAGGCTAGCCTGGCAATAGACCAAGGGTTGAGTTTTAACTGTGTGTTTTCTAAAATGTAGTCCTCTGGTACCTCCGGGCCAGTCCCGAGTCCCGGGCTGCGTCAGAGCCCCTCTAGATTTCTGCAGTCCTTATCCTTGGCAGTGGGCATGAAGAGGGCGTTATAACCCCTCTGAGAGAGCAGTTCTGCCCCCAAGCCACCGGACTAGCTTATTTCCTCGTCTGAGAAGTTGGTGGCACTCCCATGGTCCCTGTTGGCTCTTGGTAAGAGTTATGCCCCTATGGGCATGGGTATTTAGCCAAACACACATGCTTCCTTTTGCACAACAGATGGGTTCTTATACAAGGTGTAATATCAATTCTACTTCATTATTAAATAGTTTTTACACATCAAGGAAAATCATAGGCATCCCATAATAAATTCTTTGACAAAGTGAATCATTATCTTGTATAGCAAGTAATTCTTTGATTTTTATGTGTAAGTTAAGAGTTTTGTGTGGACAATTTATTTGAAATAAATCAATCCTTTCATGAGAGGCTTATCCAGCCTAAGAATGGGTTGGGTTTTTTTTTTTTTTTTTTTTTTTTTTTTTTCTTTAATGAGTTGCTTGACTGGGCATAGAATGGATTTCTGGATAGAGAGGGGGCAGTGAGTAAGAAAGCCACATGGGGGCAGTGTAGAGCTATCTTCTAGACTATGTGTTCTTTCTTGGTCAGCCAAGGGTTTTCTGCTGTTGCTTTTGAAACTGAGAAACATCCAATACCAGGTGCTATCTACCCTAGGTTCAGCCACATTGATTCCAGAGCTAATTCAAACTCACATAGAACACTCCTGCACACTTCCAGGGTCCTTGTGCCTGTGGTGTGTCCCTTGGTTGGCAGATGGTCCAAGACCACAAGCATCTCCTGTCCTTAAACAGTCCCTTCCAAGCCCAGAGCCAATGGAGTGCCAAGTCCCACCACTTCACACCATGGCGGCTCAGGAGCTCCAGGAACCAGGTGGAAGAGTCACCTCTCCCCTCCTTGGAGCTCGGGCTATCTTAGCAGGAGAGGCTCCTCAGAAGCTATCTTCTCTCTCCTCTGTCTTCCCCACTTCCAGGCTTTTTGCAAACACTTCTGCAGTCCCCATCTTTTGGCAGCATATCTCCTCTTTCACTAGTTCCTCCTAAGTCTGAATTTCTCTGGCTCTGAGGATGTGGCGAGGTATAGGGTGGGGCAGGGGGTTACCAGGCCAGAGAAAGGACCTGCTTTCCAAGGGAAGTACCAGCTCCATGTCACTGCTGTAGCCCTCAGACAGGCAGACAAGCAGGCTGTGGGAACCCCAGCCAGCGGGCGGAGATGTCGGGATAATTTAGCAGGTGGCCTCGTTACTCCCAGATCTGTCGCCATGGTAACCTGGTTTTTTCTTTAAAAAAATGTACAGTGCCAAGAGGAGGAAGATGGCTGACAAAATCCTCCCTCAAAGGGTGAGTGCCTTTCACAGCAGCCCCCAGCCAGCCCCCACCCCTTTGCTCCTCCATCCTCCCCTCCTCCCTTAGGAGCAAAGCTTCGGGCTAAGCGTCACAGCCACTTTCACTTTTTGTTTTAAAAGCTCATTAGGAAGTGAGGTTCCCTTTGCGAGAGGGTGGGGCTGGACCGAGGGAGGGAGCTGGAGAGCCGAGCCACGGAGGGAGGAGGGGCAGAACATGGGACCTGAGGTTAAGGGGGCGGGATGCCAGTGGTCCGAAGGAATAAAGGACAAAGAAGGGACCAGAAACTGCTGAGTGGAGGGAACAGAAAGTAGCAGGAGAGCCTGGACCTGTGAAAGGGACAGCAGGTGTGGAGCTCCCGAAGCAACCTACACCACCTCCCAACTATCTGGGGTACCCAGAATCCCTTAGCACTTTTCAGGGACCCAGGGTGTCTGTATGAGGAGGGGCAATAGGATAAGGCTAGGCACTTGCACCTGCTGGACTGCCAGTCTCCCAGTCGCTGCTGCTTCCCAGTGATGAGATGCATGGATTTTCCTGGAGGGAGAAGCAATTTTTATCCGCACACAATGAGGCTATATAATAGAGTCCTGGGGACAAGTCCTATCTTCACTCTTGGGATTCCATAGCCTGAAATCAATTGGACAGCTCCTTACATGTCCTTTGTGTCCTGGGGTCACACAACAGACAAACTGTTCTGCAAGATGGTCTGAGGCCTGCTTCCACCTTGTTCCTCCTCCAGATTCGGGAGCTGGTCCCCGAGTCCCAGGCTTACATGGACCTCCTAGCATTTGAGAGGAAACTGGATCAAACCATCATGCGGAAGCGGGTGGACATCCAGGAGGCCCTGAAGAGGCCCATGAAGGTGCCTTAGTGTGGCAGTAGGGACAGGCACTGTCCAGTAGGAGGAGGCAGGGGGCCCTGGGTTGGAGGACACAGCCCTCGTCATGTACTACACTTTATTTCCACAGCAAAAGCGAAAGCTGCGCCTTTATATCTCCAATACTTTTAACCCTGCGAAGCCCGATGCTGAAGATTCTGATGGCAGCATTGCCTCTTGGGAGCTTCGGGTAGAGGGGAAGCTCTTGGATGATGTACGTCCTGGTCCAGGTTTCTCCAGGTGTCCTGGTGTGGGTCTGGGCTGAGTCAGGGTTAGGACTAAATATCTGCACTGGGAATTGGGAGTCAGCCCAGGCTGGGGCGGGTGGGCCTGGGGACAGTCTGGGTTCAGAGGACTGCCTCTGAGTATACTACTTGCCTGCTGCCAACTTGGCCCATTCTGTGTCCATGGTCCCTGTTCTGCCCCCACAGTCCCTGTCACTTTCCCACAGCCCAGTAAGCAGAAGAGAAAGTTTTCTTCCTTCTTCAAGAGTTTGGTCATTGAGTTGGACAAAGACCTTTATGGCCCAGACAACCACCTCGTTGAGGTAAGACAGATTCCCTCTGCCCTTGAATCACAACCTCCCTGTCAGCCCCGAAGCAGCTGCAGATTTGGATTGAGGACCATCCTAAAGCCCTAGGCTCTCCCAATCCAGATGGGTCTGTGTGTAACCTAGCTCTTCTCCCTGGACAGTGGCACCGGACACCCACAACCCAGGAAACAGATGGGTTCCAAGTGAAGAGACCAGGGGACTTGAGCGTGCGCTGCACCCTGCTCCTGATGCTGGACTATCAGGTTGGTTTTACCCCGTGCCTGCATGACACCCACACACAGACCCCACTGTCTTCCTACTCACCTTCTCTAGCAGCATACTCCCACGGACCCTAAGCTCACGCTACTGAGCCCTACTTCAATCTCACTTTCCCCAGCCTCCTCAGTTCAAATTGGACCCCCGCTTAGCCCGGCTGCTGGGGCTACACACACAGAGCCGCTCAGCCATTGTCCAGGCACTGTGGCAGTATGTGAAGACCAACAGGCTACAGGACTCCCACGACAAGGAGTACATCAATGGCGACAAGTATTTCCAGCAGGTAACGGGTGTCCTTAGCCCCAGGACCTGGGGAGCAGAAGCACCTCCAACGGTGCTGAGTTCCTGGATACCAGGAACCTTCAGGGCTATGGTCCTGGAGCGGGAGAGCAGGGTCTCGTCAGGGCTCTTCCACCGGCTATTTAGCTGCTCCCCAAGAGAGGTGAATCTGGGCCCCCTACTGGTAGGGAGGGCATCTGGTGATGGAATCTCCTTGATACCTGGAGTTGGGAGCTCTGAGGTGCCACCAGGCTCGGTCTAGACTTGGGGTCACTTACTTTGCTATCCTCTCTGCCTCCTGTCTGTCTCTGAGGTGAGGAGTGGTGCACGCTGTGCCTGTGTCACATGTCTGGCAGCTAGGAAAAATGAAATTGATGAAAAATGACCTGACAAAAGGAGGGAATTACTACTAATGTATTTAAAAAATAAACACAGTAGGGCTGGCAAGATGGCTCAGTGGTTATGAGCACCGATTGCTCTTCCCAAGGTCCTGAGTTCAAATCCCAGCAACCACATGGTGGCTCACAACCATCTGTAAGGAGATCTGATGCCCTCTTCTGGTGTGTCTGAAGACAGCTACAGTGTACTTACATATAACAATAAATAAATCTTAAAAAAAAAAACACAGTAGATAGATATAAGGAAAAAGAGTAGTTGGTATTTATTGAGCATTTACCATGTATCTTCAGACACTTGTTGTACACGGATTCACCTAATTCCCATGACAACCCGTGAAATAGGGCTGTTAATATCCCCATTCTAAAGGCGAAGGGACTAAGACCCAAGGTGCTAAGTAGCTTGCTCACAGAATGTGGCAGACTTAAGACCTCTGCACTGGCCTCGCCATTAGCCATGCCTGTTTCTCTACCTCCAGCCTGGCTCCCTCCCAGCAGCACCCAGGATTCTGACTTGCCCTCAGCTTCTTGTGGTCTTTCCAGAATGAAAGGGTTGTTATTAGCTACTGTCTCTTCACACACAAACACACACACACACACACACACACACACACACACACACACACACGTGATCTCCCTCTTAATTATCCTGCTTCAGATTTTTGACTGTCCCCGCCTGAAGTTCTCTGAGATTCCCCAGCGCCTCACAGCCCTGCTGCTGCCCCCTGACCCAATTGTGATCAACCATGTCATCAGGTGAGGTGGCCTGGCCTTCCCCACAGACAGGGAGTTTAGCTCCCTGCGCCCCTCCCTGCTTTCTCCACCCTCCTCATGTACCCTCCCCAGCCCTAGCCCTGGGCTTCCGTGGTGTACCATGGACATCAGAGGCTGGACTTCTCTGGCAGCGTGGACCCATCAGACCAGAAGAAGACTGCGTGCTATGATATAGATGTGGAGGTGGAGGAGCCATTGAAGGGGCAGATGAGCAGCTTCCTCCTGTCCACGGCCAACCAGCAGGAGATCAGTGCTCTGGACAGTAAGGTGCGGCCGAGCCCAGAGCCCAGAGCTGGCGTGGGGCATTAAACCGAGAGAGAGGACAAAGCACTCAGACCGCAGCATGGGCCTAGGACGGGGGGGGGGGGCACACGCAGCCCCTCCCTAGTGTGAGAAGCTGACTTCATTCCAAGGTCAGCTCTGCCCACCCCACTCCCCTCACTGAGCTCAGAGGAAGCAAGGGCTCTGGGGAACTCCCCTTCACAAGAGAAGCAAACCCCCACCCCGCCCCCCTTCTTCCTGTCCCGCAGCACAGGGCAGGTGGAAATCATTGTCTTTCTACCTGTAGATCCATGAGACGATCGAGTCCATAAACCAGCTCAAGATCCAGAGGGACTTCATGCTAAGTTTCTCCAGAGACCCCAAAGGCTACGTCCAAGACCTGCTCCGCTCCCAGAGCCGAGATCTCAAGGTGAATACAGGGCTCCGGGACCACGGATGTGAAGACAAGCACATGGGCAGGGGAAGGTGGGCATGCACCTCAGGGGAACTCACCACAGGCCCCTTGCTCCCTCCCAGGTGATGACAGATGTGGCGGGTAACCCCGAGGAAGAACGCAGGGCTGAGTTCTACCACCAGCCCTGGTCCCAGGAAGCCGTTAGCCGCTATTTCTACTGTAAGGTAATGGAGGCCTTGGAACCCGAGGCTCCCTCTCCTTCAGTCCTAGCTGCCTTGCCTCTCACCTGGCCACGGTTTTTGCTGTTGCCTATGCCCGGTACCTATCCACCACCCTAAAGCCCCATGCAGTAGTCTCCTGGTTCCCAGACTCTCCCAGGGAAGGGGTGCCAGGATGGGGTACCCCTGGTCACTCACCAGGATCACTGTAACCCTGCCCTGCTCATACTTCCTCTAAAGATCCAGCAGCGCAGGCAGGAGCTGGAGCAGTCACTGGTTGTGCGCAACACCTAGGAGCCCGTGAACAAGCGTCAGGCTGGACCAGCCACTCCGCCCAGCACAGGCCCTGGGCTCTGGACTCCCTCTCTCGCGCTGTGCTGAAGGTGGGGAGGGCTGGATTAAAGGTCACTTAACAGACAGCAGCCTTGTGGTCATTGTGGACGGGGATGGGAAGGAGGAAGAGAAGGGGAAGGCAGTGGAAGCAGCAGACAAATTCTCCACAACCCTACCACAGATTCTTCTCTTACCCTTCTCCCTAGACCTAAAAACAGTTTGGCAGGAGATACGTTTAATAACATTTCTTATTTAAAAAAAAAAATACAGTGGCAAGGCCTCCATCTGTCCGTCACCTTGCCTTGCCCTTCCCAGAGCTATGGCAGACATGGGGTGGAGAAGCTAAGTGCTGTTGGCCTGCTCCTGTTCAAACAGAGCCATGGCGAGCTGGGTACGGGCCCCCAGCCCCTCCAGATTGCTGAGGCGACAACGGTGGTACAGTTCCTCACTGAGCCGGGGGCTACAGTCCCGCAGAGAGAACTTCTGCACCAGCCCTGGCTCTACGGCTCGAAAGAGGTGGAGCCCTGAGAACCGGAGGAAAACATCCATCACCTCCAGCCCCTCCAGGGCTTCCTCCTCTTCCTGGCCTGCCAGTTCACCAGCCAGCCGGGCGCGGGCTGCCAGGTAGTCAGCATTGTAGAAGCAGCCCTCTGCTGATGCCTGCCGGTCAAATCTGCCCCCGACCGGAGCCCCCCTAGAAGGGTCCACACCAGGGGAGGGGGGATCAGCCCCAGGGACACCTGGGGGAGATCTCTGTGGTGACAGAACAGGGTTAAACTCCTGAAAGTGGACTGGAAAGAAGGCCTGCCAGCCCGAGATTGCATTCATACGGCAGCGGTTGAGGACTTCCGACCCAGGTCTTGTCCACACGGTGGTAAGGAAGAAGAGTGTGTCCACAGGGTGTTTCTTGGAGATGACATCCATGAGTCGCACCTGGGAAGGGGCCTCTGCTCGCACAGCAAGCCAGGCCAGCCTCGCCCCTGGGTACCGTCGTTCTAACTCAGCTGCTGCAGCCTTCACTCCGAGAAATGGGTCAGGGCCCCCTCGGCCTTCCCGGGGCCCATAGACCAACAACAGGGTGAGCAATGCATGTTCTCGAGGCTCCAGAACACTGGAAGCAAAGGCCTCAAGAAAAGCCAAGGCAGCTGGAGCTTCAGCTACCAGGAGCGGCAGCACCAGCTGCACCCGGGTAGCCTCAGTGACATAGGGCATAGGCAGGATTTCCACTCTGCTCAGTGGCCTCAGCAGGCTCACTCTGCGGGCCAGGGAGCGTCTGTGCCCTCGCTGAGTCACGGCTTCCAGCAGCAAGTCGAGGGTGTATTCCATGCCCCTTGCAGGGTCAAAGCGCCTGTAGCCATTGAGAAGCCGCTGCTTCTGGAAGCGCAGGCGGGGCTGATAGCGCCGATTGAGCTGCTCCAGAGCTGTGTCCACGGCGTCCCCTACATCTGCCCTGCTAGCCCCCTGCAGGGGACACTTGGGAGCCCCGTCTGCACAGGCGAAGGTGTGTTGCTCCGTGAAGTAGTCCCAGCCCAGCACCTCGAAGCGAGAGTGTGGAGTGAAAGGGGCCGGGAGCCCAACAGGCCAGCTCAGCCCCGCCTCCCCCTCAGGGGTCAGCACCGTCAGGTTCCGGATCTGGGCCTAAGTTGGAGGGAATGCAACCAACATTAGTGCTGGTTCTGAGATCCCACCCGGCTCCAGATGCCCAGGCTCTGAGGGTCCATCAGCAGAGCCTGGCTAACCACCGAGTCCCTTGCCCATAACTGTCTTAATCTAAAATACAGAAGGGAGGTGAGGAATGCCCACCTTCACAGCCGCCGCCAGGACCATCTGCTTGGCAGAAGGAAGCGGATCTCAAAATACACAGTTCAACACACTTTCAGTCCCATGCTCACAGGACCAGCATCCTCTTCATGATCCTCTGACCTATCTATCTGATCTATACCCCACTTCTGATGACCCCCCACACACACACTACAGAATTCCCCTCCCTTCTATCTTTTGGGCCTTTAGCACGATTCTAGAAGCTTAGGATGCTGTGGCTTGTCTCTCTCTGGGCAGAGCACTAATGTAGTTTAAGTAAGCTTCTGGGAGTTTACCTACAAATTTGACGAGCCAGAGCTTACTGTACAGTGCCCTGGACCCCAGGACCCCTTGTCCCTGTGATGGATGGTTAGGCTCTCTCCACCCTAGCCCCGGACTCCCCGGGCCCCCTCTAAGCTCCCAGCCATGGCCCTCAGGCACAGCTCACTGCATTGGCTCACCTGCAGTTGTTCTATTTCACTGTAAGCCCGCTCCAACTCCAGAGCACTGAAGCGTTTGTGGAGCCGGTACATGAGGGTGCCCTCGGGGACTGGGTGAACAGCAAAGGCACTCAGGAAAGCAGGGCTCCCCTCCTTCTCAGGGTCCCTATTCTTGGCCAGTTCGAAGGAGCGATACTGTTGCCCCTAGAGGGACCAATCAGACAATCAATGCTGCACACATAAGCTGTGATCCCCAAAGCCTCGGTCACCCCTGTCATCACCACTGCTCTAGAAGGGACCGAGAAGCAGGGGACCCTAACCTCCATTCCTACTTCTAATGCCCACATTTTGGAAATAAGGCAAATGGGCAACTAAGGGCCTCCTCTTTCCCCAAGAACCCCACTGCTCAATGAGAATACAGCCGTAGGATATCCCAGCAGGCTGGTGTGGAAGATGGCTTGCCCCTGGGATGTCAGCCTTCTATGGTAGAGCTTTCCACCTGGGGGATGGGGCTAGGGTGGTGAACTCTAGAACATTTTCACCTTGTCCTTAACTGTGATGTGCACTGAGTGTGGAAAAGGGGGAGGGAGGGTGGCAGCCAGGGAGGTTGATGAATTCAGGCACCTCTTCCTGGTTTGTTCAGGTGTCCCTAAAAATATACACTTTTGATGGCCCCAGGGCTGTAAGGTGAGCAAGGGAGAGCGGAAGGGGCAAGCTGGCCTCTGGGAAGGACAAAAGGATGTCTGGAGAATCCAGTTTGGACAGCAATCATTCAGTCACTGCCAACCTTTGGGGGACTGGGACTGGCTTGAAGGGGCTGTCACCTGGTGCTGTGAGACACAGCCGATGCCCAGAGTGTCGATGAGGCAGCGGCCAAGCCATTCATCAGGCCGGGCACTGAGAATGTCCCCTCGGCAGCCATCCAGATGTGGCCGCAAGCGCAATAGGAGACTCCGTGACAACAGGTAGCCAAAGCCCCCATGGCAGTACCGGGCCTGCTCTCCTGTACCAATGAATTCCTCTGCATGGCCTAAGTACAGGTCTTGGTTGATGCTAAGATGACCAGCAAGAGCTGCCAATCTGGGGGCCTGCACATATGTGTCGTCCTGCATGATGAAGAACCAGTCATAGTCTGCCCCAAAGTATGTGTGAAGGTGGCGCAGGGTCTCTGACATGAGCCAGGCAGGCCGCTCATCTCCATGAGACACCACCTGCATCCCTGCAGGAGCCCGGGCCCCTCGCTGCCCCGTGAAGTAGAGTAACCGAGGGAAGTGATGTGCTACTGTACGGTTAACTGCGACGGCCAGGGTGGACAGTGTGGCTCGGGAAGTCAGGACAGCCACCAGCAGGCGCTCACGAGAGCCCAGCTCTGTCTGTATATACCGAGTCCTATGGAGAGACCAGAAGATAAGGGGTCAGCTCCTGAGTCATTAAGGGAGCATTACCAGCCTAGCACATACATCCCTAGGAATAAAGGAGTGGATTGGGAGAAGGGAGAGACCCCCTCCCTCATCACTAATAACTAGCTACTGGGGTGAGTGCCCACTGAGTGGACGAGGCTGGACTTGGCTATGTGGAGACAGGCTCTACTCAGGTCTATTTAGTAGGTTGGTGCAAGTACAGCTCTGTTCAAGAACAGTGAACAGGGCTGATGAGATGGCTCAACGGGTAAGAGCACCCGACTGCTCTTCTGAAGGTGATGAGTTCAAATCCCAGCAACCAAACGGTGGCTTACAACCACCCGTAATGACATCTGACGCTATAGTGTACTTATGAATAATAATAAATGAATCCTTGGACGGAGAGAGCAGAGACTGAGCAAATGGGACCGACCAGAGTGAGCGGGGCCGACCAGAGTGAGCAGGGTTGACCGGAACAAGGCAAAAAAAAAAAGAACAGTGAACATTAACACCAATGGGTAAGACGCTCTCAAACTTGGGGAGGGATAAAATAAGAGCAAACTAAGATAGGAAATAAGACAAGTGCTTCCAGGAAACTAACACTGAGTAGCAACATAAACACAGCAGCAAACAGCTCTAGAGCAAGGACTATGCACAGTCACCCTCACCTGAGCGTCAGTGCTTACAACCACCTGTAATGAGATCTGAAGCCCTCCTCTGGTGCGTCTGAAGTCAGCTATAGTGTACTTATGAATAATAATAAATGAATCCTTGGACCGAAGAGAGCAGAGCCTGAGCAAGTGGGACCGAGGACTATGCACAGTCACCCTCACCTGAGCACCTTCTTGTAGGGCTTGTTAGGATCCCTGTAGTAAGGCACAATCCTGGGTCTGAAGTCTTCATCGCCTTGGTCCAGCCCATTTTTTGAGTCTGGATTCTGTGGCCCTCCTGGCTTCCCCACAGCCTCTACACAGGGATCTTCTCCCTCACCCTGGATCCAGGAAACCCGCAGGAGGCTCAGGCTGCATCCCAGAGACAGTCCTAGGATGAGGGGGAGCACTGGCCGCAGCAGAGCCAGCAGGGAGCTCAGTCGCATGGTGACAGGCCCTGACACAGGGCGCCCCAGGGGCACAGTCTCAATGATGAGTAGGTTGATGGGCCACAAGCCAGCAGTAGCCCACGGTTTTACCCAGAGAACCCGGCGTCAACGAGGTCAGCAACAGAGAAAGGAGCCCAGCATCCCCACCAAGTCTGCCCAACCCTATGTCTGGTCTTCAGTGGCCATGGTGCTGATACCCTCAGTAAAATACTAATGTCTATGTGAACAATGCCACTCCCTACGGGGATAGCAGTCTGTAGTCCAGGAAAAAGAAAAAAGAAAGTGCAGTACTGCCAAACCTAACCCCAGAAGGTCTACAGCCATTTGAAACATGGGCCTAATCCAAGTCAGCAGCACCCAGTGACACAGAGCTTAGGGTAAAGTGCATGCACCATTCAAACAACAGTCTGACCCAAAGGGCCTGCCTCAGACACCCTGAGCCATCCTGCAGATATCCTGGCCCACTATGTCTCCTCGGGCCCCAGATGGACTACTGACCTACCGCTGCTGCAGGCTAGCACTAGAGAAGGGGTCAGCGCCTCCTTCCACCCCGCTCGTGTCAAAGAGATCCACAGACTCTAGAAATCCCCTCCTTGTCAGATAAGATCACCAACCATGAATGGTGCCCACTCAATGAGGTGAGCAGTCACAGTGACTCAGCACAGCTGGCCTCTCAGAGGAGCGCAATGGCTGATGGAGCCATTTTGCTGGCCATCCTACTCGTCCTGCAAAGCTATGCTGCCCACATATCGAAGAGCAGCAGGAGACAAATTACAGACAATCTTGCTGTGGCTAGAGGTTATCAAACAAAGCCAAATAAAGCAAAAGCAAGCCGGGAGACAGCAGCAGTTAGAGAAACTCGGGGGTCTGGGAAGGCCAGCAGAGGCTCACCACCTTCCAACAGGGCACTTTCCAATAGGGCGCCAGACAGTGCCCTATTATTCCCTTGGCGACCACAGCCCCGTGCCAGCCCCCAGAAAAAGGCACAAAGCGAGTCCTAGCCGGCCATCTGGAGACAGAAATTAATCGCCTACGTCCCACGACTGCAGAAAAGGCCTGGCGTCCAGCTGGTTTGCTCTGCGAACTCGGGCGGTGGAGGGGAGCTCGCGGCGGACAGCAGGACCGAGCGGGTTCTCAGGTCCTGCCCGGCAGGGGAACAGGAACACCCAAGCCCCACGGCCGACGGAGCCGCCTCGCGGGTGAGCCCACCCTGTTGCGGGCAGCGGAGCTCCGCTTTGCAGCCGCTGCCACCTCACAACCCAGCGCTCGGCTTCCTCTTCCGCTGCCTGTCAGTCTCCCGTCTCTATGGTGACCGCATCCGGCCCCTCGCTCCTTACTCTCCCTCTCTATGGTTGCTGCTGCACCTCTGGATTTCAACGCCATGGCTCCTAGTGCCCCGGTGAGTGAATCCCGTCTGCACCAGAGACGCTTCCCAATTCAGCTCAACCCTGTTAGCGCTAAAGAAAGATGCCCTCCCCTTTTCTGAGCACGCTCCAACGAAACCAGCCGCGCAACACCAGCGCCTATTTAGCGGCTCAAGAAGTGTTTCTCTACTAAATTTTCAACACGTAACTCTACTAGGTAAAGGATGAGGGGCATGTAACCAGGAACGAACAGACCTGGGCTAACCTAGAACTCAGTAGTTCAAAGCGATGAGAATCGCTTGAAGCAAGCCATGGACACTAACACACTCTGGTGTCTCAAGGCAGAGAAGTACAGAATTAAGCACCAGTCAGTGACTCACCATGTGAAGGTGGTTGCCACCAAGACTGATAATCTGAGTTCCATGTCTGGTGAAAAGAGAAAACTGACTCCATCAAGTTGTCCTCTGATACCACACTATTGTTAAAGGTGTGTACCACACCTTCCCTTGCTACATCTGTAAGAAACAACTCACATGGACAGAAGGAAGATTGTCAGGCTTGGGATGTACAAAGCTACCACTTTGAAGAACTTTTATCATTTATAGATGTGTGTCAGTGTTCAGAATACATTTGTACTGTCACATTCATGACAATCTCTCTCCCCTTCATTTTTGAGCTTACTAAAAGATTGTCTTGGGCTGGAGAAATGGCTCAGCATTTAAGAGCACTGACTGTTCTTCCAAACGTCCTGAGTTCAAATCCCAGCAACCACATGGTGGTAATGCGAACCTGATGCCCTCTTCTGGTGTGTCTGAAGACAGCTATAGTGTACTTACATAATAATAAATAGATCCGGGCTGGGCAGTGGTGGTGCACGCCTTTAATCCCAGCACTTGGGAGGCAGAGGCAAGCAGATTTCTGAGTTCGAGGCCAGCCTGGTTTACAGAGTGAGTTCCAGGACAGCCAGGGCTACACAGAGAAACCCTATTTTGAAAAATCAAAGAAGAATCATATAATCTTTCTTTCTTTCTTTCTTTCTTTCTTTCTTTCTTTCTTTCTCTTTTTCTTTCTTTCTTCCTTCCTTTCTTTCTTTCTTTCCTTCTTTCTTTCTTTCGGTGTTTTTGTTTATTTATTTGTTTTGTTTTGTTTTTCGAGACAGGGTTTCTCTGTGTAGCCCTGGCTGTCCTGGAACTCACTCTGTAGACCAGGCTGGCCATGAATTCAGAAATTCGCCTGCCTCTGCCTCCCAAGTGCTGGGATTAAAGGCGTGCGCCACCATGCCCAGCTATTGCTTTATTTTTGACATAGGGTCTGGCCATCTGACTTTGACCTTAAACTCACAGATCCATCTGCTCCTGCCTTTCAGTGCTGGAATCACAATCATGTACCAACACACCTGACTATAACTACAATTATTAAACTAAAAGAAGCAGGTGGAATTAACTTAATATTTTATTGTATTAGGTATAAATATATTTAATAAACACATATTAGGTATAAAATATTTAATATTTTATTGTATTAGGTATAAATATCAATTCAACATATAAGCAATATGAAAAGCTAACTGAACTGATGTTTTACATTTGTCCATATGCAAACTGAAATCCTAGCCGTTGTTTTTTGTTTTGGTTTTGGTTTTTGTTTTGGTTTTGGTTTTGGTTTTGGTTTTGGTTTTTCGAGACAGGGTTTCTCTGTGTAGCCCTGGCTATCCTGGAACTCACTTTGTAGACCAGGCTGGCCTCGAACTCAGAAATCCTCCTGCCTCTGCCTCCCAAGTGCTGGGATTAACCTAGCCATGTTTTATAGTTATAACGTGTATCACTTGTTTCCTTGAGACACAGTCTTGCTATGTAGATCAGGCTGATCTTGAAATCACAGCCATCTTCCTACCTAAGTCTCGCAAGTCCTGGGGTCACCAGCCTGTAAGCAGAACCTAGATGGATAGATTCCAGGGGGCCTGGGTCCAACCAGGAGTGCCAGAAGTGTTACAGCTCTCAGAAGAGAAGAGATGGGGTTTGGGAAGCTTGCACTGGACAGATAGACTAGGTCCAGCTACAGAGGCAGCAACAGTGACTGAGGCAGAGTCAGCAGCAGAGTGAGTCTGGACAGCCAAGGTCCAGCGATTAATGCTTCAGGAAAGAGAACCCTTCCACAAGTGTTACAGCTCAGTAAAAACAGCCACTCTCAGACGATCCTTGGTGAAAGAACTTGTGTACTTTATTCCATGTGCATAGGGACTTCTGAGTAGAGTAGCTGTATTTCAGGGACCTTGCATCTTCTGTGTTAAACCCTTTCCCTGCCGCTGTGATTGGTTTGTTTTAGTTCATTGTTCCAGTGTACAGTCAGTCTGGCAGTAGGGGCTTCAGGGAGCTGATCAAACTGCACCAGGAAAGAAAGGGAGTTGAGTGCAGGTGTTCAGCCAGCTTTCCCCTTTCCCTGCAGTTCAAGACCCAAGCCCAGGGAACACTACCACCTCCTTGGAGGTGGGCCTTCCCACACAATAAGCCTACCCAACACAGTCCTTACAGCATGTTTGTCTCGTAGATTACTCTAGTTTCTGTCAAGCTGACAAGCAACATGAGCCGTCAGAGCTACCTAAGACACTGTGACACTGGCCACTATACCTCTAGACACTTCTTAGTCACTAACTTCTTAGGTAATACTGGTCTAGACATTTCCTTCCTCTGGACTCAGTTTCTTCGTGTATTTTCTATTCATTTGTGTTTGGTTGGTTGTTTTTTTGTTTAGTTTAGTTTAGTTTTTAGACAATGTCTAAAAAATGTGGCTTAGCTTTGAATGCTGTCCTGGTTTGCTTTCTGTTGCTGTGAGAAAACACCAATGAGCAAAGCAGCTTGGCAGAGGAAAGGGTTTTTATTTGGATTATAGGTCAAATTTTATTATCAGTGGAAGCCAAGGCTGGAACCTGCATGCAGGAGCTGATGCAGAGGTCATGCAGAAAGGCTGCTTACAAGCTTGCTCCCCATGCCTTGCTCAGCCGGCTTCCTTATAGAACTCCAGATCACCTGTCTAGGGATGCCACCAGCCACAGTGGACTGGGCTCTCCCACATTATCACTAATCAAGAAATTGTTCCCACAGACTTGCCTAGAGGCCAATTTTCTCACCTGAGGATCCCTCTTCCCAGATGGCCCCAGCTGGTATCAAGTTGACAAAAAAAAAAAAAAAAAAACAGGACAAATGTGAACCAGTAACCAGTTCTTGCTGAGCTGTGATTTTTTTGTAACTCTTTCTTATTAGCCTTCATTTCCTCTCCTTTTGTGCCCAGCACTTATCCATACACAAGATCTTAACTCAGGGTGGGAAGGACAAAATACACAAGGAGTTAGCAAGTGCCCCAAGATGCTAACTGTGGTGAAGGAGACTCTGCCTGTCAACTGTTTCCTTATCACGGCTATGATTGTCCCTGATGGACCTGAGGGTAGAGAACCAGACAATCCCAGCCTTGATGCCTGTACTGCCTCTAAGCAGCAGCGGTTTTTCTGCTTGTTTTTTTTTTTTTTTTTAAACAGGCCCTGAGCCTGAGCTTGTGGATAGGATAGTAACATGATAACAATATCCACCTCAGAATTTGCAGGGGAAATCAAGTGTTGTGATACAAACTGTATAATGAATTATAATTCTCAAAAAATAAATATTGAGGTCAGAGAGATTGCTCAGTGGTTAAGATCACTGACTGCTCTTCCAGAGGTCCTGAGATCAATTCCCAGCAACCACATGGTGGCTCACAACCATCTGTAAAGGGATCTGATGCCGTCTTTTGGTGTGTCTAAAGACAGCGACAATGGCTGGGCATGATGGTGCATGCCTTTAATCCCAGCACTCAGGAGGCAGAGGCAGGCAGATTTCTGAGTTTGAGGCCAGCCTGGTCTACAAAGTGAGTTCCAGGACAGCCAGGGCTACACAGAGAAACCCTGTCTCGAAAAACAAAAACAACAACAACAACAACAAAAGACAGCAACAATGTACTCACATAAACAAATAAATATTATTTATTTATAGAATTTGAAATGTAAATTAAGAAAATATCTAATAAAAAATTAAAAAATATTACTGTCTTATAATCTCTTACCTGCTTCCTTATCCATTTACATATTGTTGGAGAAATGTAGCCTAACCACTGGGAACTCAGTATGGAAGTTCCTCAAAAATCTGAAAGATTTTTTTTTTAAAGATTTATTTATTTATTATATGTAAGTACACTGTAGCTGTCTTCAGACACTCCAGAAGAGGGCGCCAGATCTCGTTACGGGTGGTTGTGAGCCACCATGTGGTTGCTGGGATTTGAACTCATCACCTTTGGAAGAGCAGTCGGGTGCTCTTACCCGCTGAGCCATCTCACCAGCCCCTGAAAGCAGATCTTAATATATCTCCTGGGTATGTGTTTAAAGGTCCCAAAGTTACCATATAATAGAGATAGCTGCATATGTAGAGTCGTGGTTTGAATAAAAATGACCTCCACAGCTCCATAGGGAGTGGCATTATTAGGAGGTGTAGCCTTGTTGGAGTGGGTATGCACTGTTGGAAGAAGTGTGTCACTAGGGGCTGTGTCACTATGGGCTAGGGTGTGACACACTTGGAGTTGGGATTTGAGGTCTCAGACGCTCCAATCAGACCTAGTAGCTCGTGTAGAACTCTCAGCTCTCTCTCGGGCACCATGTCTGCCTGCATGCTGCCATGCTTCCCACCATGATGGAAAAATTAAATATTTTTCTTTATAAGAGTTGCTGTGAGCCGGGCGTGGTTGCGCATGCCTTTAATCCCAGCACTCAGGAAGCAGAGGCAGGCGATTTCTGAGTTCGAGGCCAGCCTGGTCTACAGAGTGAGTTCCAGGACAGCCAGGGCTAGACAGAGAAACCCTGTCTTGAAAAAAAAAAAAAGAAGAAGAAGAAAAATGGTAATACATGTTATCACATATGTAGAGATATGACAATAAAACTCATTCTTCTGTGCAGCCAGTGGGAGCTCCCTGTCTGTCTGTCTGTCTATCTATCTATCTATCTATCTATCTATCTATCTATCTATCTATCTCTGCTTTGAGACAGGATCTCTGGGTAGCCCTGGCAGTCTTTGAACTTGCTCTGTAGACCAGGCTGGCCTTGAACTTATAGGGATCCCAAGAGTGCTTGGATTAAAGGTGTGCACCACCATTGCCCTGCTGGTGTATGCTCTTTTTAATAAGTCTTCATCCTTAAGAGCTTTCTCAGGAGTCAAGGAGTAACTTCTAAGTACTGAACCTCCATGTGAGCTTGATTAGTAACAAGCCAGGCAAGCATAGCTTAGCACCCTCAGACTCCACTTGGTTTGGACCATCTAATTCTAACAATTCACTGGGCAGCCTAGAATCCCTACCTGCCTATACCATGCACAGAGACATTGTTGAAAATCTGGGAACCCTGTCTGTATCGGCCTGTAGGTATAACAACTTTAAACAATGGCAATAAGTGATATTCCTTAATGACCCCTTGATAATGCCCCATTTCTATTCTAACACATCTTGGGACACATCCTGAAAATAAGAGAGATGGGATAATCTGATCTGAACTAGTTTTTGGTGCATGTGCAATAGGAGAAACTGTGTCCTTTGACATTTTATTACCATTTTATGCCTGTGCACACTTGTGATTGCATACAATTAAATCAAATGCAGAAGTCTGGGGACATGGCTCAGGATTTAACTGCACTTACCACATAAACATGACTTGAGTCCAAAGTCTCAGAGCTCATATAAAAAGGAAATCATATGCCTGTAACCTTAGTGCTATGAAGGGTGGTATGGAGGCAGGAGGATTGCTGGCTGCCAGCCTAGTTCTAGGTTCAGTGAGAGATCTTGTCTCAAGGGAATAAGGCAAAGGGTGACAAAACAGAACACTGAAAATCCTCCTTTGGCTTCCACACACAAATGGGTGCACAGACCCATAGATACATGTGAGCATACACCACACACACAAATAAAACATTTTAAAGGGTTTGTAAGACAGCTTAGCAGGTTAAAAAAAACAACAACAACAAAAAACTCTTGCCAACAAAGCTTGATTACCTGAGTTTGATCCTGATTGAAGGACAGAATCAATTCAATCAATTGCTGTTGTCTGACATCAATGTGCATGTGGTATAAAAATAATAATAATAATAAATAAGTACAATTTTATGGGGTTTTTTTGTTGTTGTTTTTTTGTTTGTTTTGTTTTGTTTTTCAAGACAGGGTTTCTCTGTGTAGCCCTGGCTGTCCTGGAACTAATTTTGTAGACCAGGCTGGCCTCGAACTCAGAAATCCGCCTGCCTCTGCCTCCCGAGTGCAGGGACTAAAGGTGTGCACCACCATGCCCAGTGTACAATTTTAAATATTGAATGCAACATGGGAAAGAACACATGCATTGAGCAAAAGCTTGTGTAAGTCAAATGTGTCCGTTACAGTAGTGAACCACTTATATTACCTTCTGTAGTAAGCAGCCTCTCTTTTCCTTAGACTTCATGAATTGAAGCATCAGACTCGAGGACACTCACTCATGTGCCCTGTGGTCAAGACTGACTGCATTTCCCATCTGTGATATTACTTGGCCTTTGAATAAAGTTCCTTGCTACTTTGTAATCTGTTTATGCTCATGTCAATTGTGTGAAATATCAATAGTACTACTCAACTGGTGGAGGTTATTCTAGGAACATGGTCAGTGGTATTTAAATGACTTAACTCTGATCTCTAAATTCTAGCAGAGGAGAACTGTTTCTACTGTTGGGGGAGAGACGTGCGATTAGTGTTTTGCATCTTACAGGGATCTTACTCTGACTCCCTTGGGCTTCCCAGTCATTGCCATCCCTGTTGAATAAATTCCAATGAGGCACTGAGTAGTGAAGACAGAGTTTACCATAGAGTAAAATGAGGACACCCTCAAAGGCAGAGGTGGACAATGGACCAAGAAAATGTTTCTCATTGGTAGGAATGGACAATGGTCATGTGGGTTTTATACTAGTGCTTCGTTTCTGGAACAGAGAACTTCCTTAGCAGCAGCAGTTTCCTGTCTAGGCGATCTAGACGACTGGCAGGCCCATTTGGATTTCCTTTTTTTTTTTTTTTCTTTTTCTTAAAGCTCTGTGTGTGTGTGTGTGTGTGTGTGTGTGTGTGTGTGTGTGTGTGTGTAACAAAACCTCCCTTCAATTTCCTCCCTTTTCTTTCATTTATTTATTTATGTGTATGAGTACACTGTTGCTGTCTTCAGACACACCAGAAGAGGGCATCAGATCCCATTACAGATGGTTGTGAGCCACCATGTGGTTGCTGGGAATTGATCTCAGGATCTCTAGAAGAGCAGTCAGTGCTCTTAACTGCTGAGCCATCTCTTTAGCCCGTTTAATCTTAAAATTAGTGTGCTACCAAAGACATTGGGGGCAGGCTCTGAAGCTGCTTGTGATGTCCATCCTCAGTGACCTTCACGCCTAATTTCTATGTAGCTTGGGAACATGGTGACCTTAGAGGAAAAGAGGCTCACTTTCTGAAAATGCACTCAGGGGCACTAAGTTTGCTTCCTTCTGTGTCATCAATGATGACACACCAGTGGACAGGACCCTGGACAGGTAGCAAGGGTCGTAGAGTTGTTTTGTGTATGAGGCTACAGGTCTAGTTTATAACGTACCTAACACTAAGTCTGCTATAGATTTTAGACAGTGAGACTCAAAGGAAATGAAACAAGTCACAGCTAAGTGTCCATAGAGCTAAACTCAGCAAAGGGGTCCTTTACTTTAGTTTTTCCACCACATTCGCATGGCTCTGGTGGAACCCAGAAACTCTTGACTAAGATACCAAGGTTCAGCACAACGTCTGGCACTTTCAAAAAGTTTGGTTAGCGATGGACGAGTCTCTCAATTTCGGTTCCGTGAGACTAGGATGCCTTTCTCGAACAGAGCTCTGTTGGCGTGGTCTACAATGGGTTACCTCACTTTCAGAGCCACCTCTGCCCAACAGCAACTCACTCTTCTTTCCCCCTCCACTCTCTCCTCTCATTGTTTGGTCTCGCACTCTTAGGACGCTTCCTGGGAAGCTTAGTCGCACTCCCTGCTGGTTAAACCAGTAGAGCAGCCTGGTAAATTTATCTGCGAGGAGTGGGGTATCGTCTGGGAGACCAGCCCACCTCTCCGAGGAGCAATCTGGGATTTGCAGTTTTCAGTTCTTCTAACCGGCTTGGTAGGACGGGCTTCTTGGACTCTAATCCTCCTCCAACCCGAATCATCGCGCGTTATGATGACGTCACTAGAACTGCGCAACATCTGGGAATCGTGGTAGTTCTGGAGGAGAGTCCCGCCCTAAGTTCTTACGATATGGGAACTACATTTTCCAGAAGCCCTCGCGGCAGCGCGCCAAGGGCCGCCCGGGGTCGTGATTGGTTGGGGAGCCGGCCGCACGCGGAGGAGCTCAAGGAGCAGCTCTGTTGCGACAGAGGCCGAGCGGTGAGGCCCCGTGAGTTGAGGGGGAAGGGGCGCCGGAGGGGAGGAGAGTGTGGACCCGTGAGCAGGAAGCGGGAGGAGAAGCGGAAGGGAGCTCAGGGTCGGAATGGAAAGGGCCGAAAGGGAAAAGAACTGGCCCAGGCAGAGACGCCGGCGAGCGGGAGTGGGGGAGGTTAGGGGCAGCGAGCGCAGAGACCCTTAGGGACCCGCTGGGGAGGACTCGTGGTTCCCTGAGAGAAACCGCGTCGCAGTCGGTGGGGTGGATGAGAGGGACGGAAGGGAGGTCCGGGACGAACTCCTGGCGAAGAACCGAAAAGGAGGCGGCTGGCAGAGGTGCGCGAGCGCCAAGTTCGGAAACTGGAGACGAGGGGCAGAGCGGTCCTTCACTAAGGCCCTGGGGGGAAGAGCGCATCCAAGTGAAGCCGGCGGTGGGGATTGGCGCGCGAACCCCAAGGGAGGAGATGAGGCAGGAGGAGCGATCGAGAGAGTGTGAGAAGCCCGGACAAAGTTGGCGGGGACAAGAGTTGGGCACCAGAGGCTTGATAGGAAAATTCCAAGGAGGGATGGGATACCACTCAGACATTCTTACCTGTAAGTTTAGAATTTTGGAGTATCTGTTTGCTTTTTTTCAGACTCCTCAAAGGACAGTAACTACCCCTGTGGCTCATCACCATGCCTTCTGACCTGGCCAAGAAGAAGGCAGCCAAAAAGAAGGAGGCTGCCAAAGCCCGACAGCGGCCCAGAAAGGGACATGAAGAAAATGGAGATGCTGTCACAGAACCTCAGGTGGCAGAGGAGAAAATTGAGGAGGCCAATGGCAGAGAGACCACAGGAGATGGAGGTGGGTTGGATGGGTTTCCTGAGCTGGTTGTCACAGCCAAGATCAGAATCTGGATGTAGATGCATAGGCCTTTAATCCCAGCAATTGGGAGGCTAAGGTAAAACGACGAAGGTTTGAGGCCAGGTTGTCCCCCCACCCCACTCCTATCTTTTTAAACAGTAAAGCACCCACAGACACATGTCTTTATATGCCATAAAACTTTTTAGTGACAGCCACACACCTAGAGTTAAAACTTGTTACTGATCAAGGAAGCTGAACTCAAGTGGCAAATACAGATGTGAGTTTTTGATCTACCTTGGTGCTGCAGTAGACAATAAAAGGGAAGGCAACTTGTACTATTTCCTGTTTTTCTTCCTACCTATGGTGGTGAGTATGTCAGGCTTTACCATATGGTACTGTCTTTTTGAGGGGAGGCAAATGTTTGGAGATAGGAGGGTTTCTCTGTGTAACTCTGGCTGTCCTGGAACTCTGTCTAGTCTGGCTTGAAATCATAAAGAGATCCACCTGCCTCTGCCTCCTGGCTGCAGAGATTAAAGGTGTGAGCCACCACCCCTGGCTCATATGGTACTCTTTTTTTTTTTTTTTTTTTGGTTTTTCAAGACAGGGTTTCTCTGTGTGCCCTGGCTGTCCTGGAACTCAACTTTGTAGACCAGGCTGCCCTTGAACTCAGAAATCCTCCTGCTTCTGTCTCCAGAGTGCTGGGATTAAAGGCGCGTGCCCAGCCATATGGTACTCTTAATGTCACAGGGATAGTGATTATACCAATGAGTAATGGGTAACATATTGTTATATATCTTCATGCAATTTTTCTGATAATATATTTATGGTTTTGTTACTTAGGTTTGGGGGATTTATTGTAGCATTTTTCCATATTAAATAAGCTACTCACTGTAAACATAGTTTGCTCTCAGAAAATTTTTTTGTTTTGTTTTGTTTGGGTTTTTTTTGTTTTTGTTTTTCAAGACAGGGTTTTTCTATGTAGCTCTGGCTGTCCTGGAACTCACTTTGTAGACTAGGCTGTCCTCAAACTCAGAAATCCACCTGCCTCTGCCTCCCGAGTGCTGGGATTAAAGGCGTGCGCCACCATGCCCTGCTCAAGGCAAGGATTTTTGTTTTGTTTTTCAAGACAGTTTCTCTGTAACCTCCCTGGCTGTCCTGGAACCGGCTGGCTTTGAACTTAAGAGATCCTCCTGCTTCTTCCTCTGGAGTGCTGGAATTAAAGGCATCAACGAGCTTGCTTATGTAGCACAGACCCACTCAGCTAGAGACTTCACTGCCTACACTGGACCCTCTGCATTCATTAGAAATTAAGAAAATGCCCTAGACATGGCCACTGGCCAGCCTGATGAGGCAGTTCTTCTGTTGAGGTTCCTCTTCCCAGGTTTATGTGAAGTTGACAGCTAAAGTTAACTGTGACATGGGCAAACATTGCAGTATATGATAACAAGCATCCCAGTCTAACCCTGTCTTCACTGCCCAGGAAAACTGCACAGTCCTTCTGGTGCATGTAGACTGCTCACTGCCCTTTAAATCTTACCACACATGGTGTTGTCCTTTTACACGTTAAGTTCTTGTGCAAACTTGTGGTTTTTGTTTTTGTTTTTGTTTGTATTTTTTTTGTTTTGTTTTGTTTTGTTTTTCGAGACAGGGTTTCTCTGTATAGCCCTGGCTGTCCTGGAACTCACTTTGTAGACCAGGCTGGCCTCGAACTCAGAAATCCACCTGCCTCTGCCTCCCAAGTGCTGGGATTAAAGGCGTGCGCCACCATGCCCGGCGAAACTTGTGGTTTACACACACGATTGTGTTCCCATTTGCTATCCCGTGTCATTTTGCAGAGGAAGAAAATAAGTTACTTATGTCTACTTTAGTCACTGCAGTTGTTGAGTCTTTTTGTTTGTTTGTTTTTGTTTTGTTTTGTTTTGAGAAAGAGTTTCTCTGAATAGCCCTGGCTGTCCTGAAACTCACTTTGTAGACCAGGCTGGCCTCGTGTAGACCAGGCTGGCCTCGAACTCAGAAATCTGCCTGCCTCTGCCTCCCTTTTGCTGGGATTAAAGGCATGTGCCACCACGCCCAGCTGCAGTTGTTGATTCTTATTTGAGGGACTGTGTTTTGAGGTGTGTGTGTGTGTGTGTGTGTGTGTGTGTGTGTGTGAGAGAGAGAGAGAGAGAGAGAGAGAGAGCGCATCACCATAGACGCACTAAACATTTGAAGAAATGTCAAGTGGTAGGAATTGTCACCAAAATAAGATTCTAGAAGGCAGCTAGTATGATCAGGTTAGGCCATGGCCAGAGCTATGGACGATGGTGAAGGGGGAAACAGTGGAGGAAGTGAAGTGGGAGGAGAGAGCTTAGACTCAAAAGGGCTGCTGAGAAAAGCCTGTCTGAGAAAGCCTGTCAGGCTAGTCTGTGTCATGGCACTGTGTAAAGCCCTCCAAACTCTGAGCCTGCTTCGCATGACCTGAGCTCAGGTCCTGTGGGATTTGCCTATTGGTCCCAGATCTGAGTCTGTCTGACTGACCCTTCCCAAATTCCACTTCTGCCCCAGAAGTGGATTTGCTGACCAAGGAACTGGAGGACTTTGAGATGAAGAAAGCTGCTGCTCGAGCTGTCACCGGCGTCCTGGCTTCTCACCCCAACAGTACTGATGTCCACATTATCAACCTCTCCCTTACCTTTCATGGTCAAGAGCTGCTCAGCGACACCAAACTGGAACTAAACTCAGGCCGGCGCTATGGCCTCATTGGCTTAAATGGAATTGGTGAGGACCTTGGGGGTCAGGTGGAGGAGGTTTCTTTCTTGGTTTGTCTGTCACTCACTATGTGAACTAACAAAGCAAGAACTTTATTCTATGAGTGGGGGACCAGACATGCCGGGGACATGGGGCTTATGACACAACTGTGTGTAGTAGGTACCATGGGAGTTTTTGACAGAAGGTGCTAGAGAGGTTGGTGGAGGAGTGAGAGTGAGGAATAGTGGTGTTAAGCCTTTCAGGATTTCAGTCACAGTAAGATTAGACTTGAAGCTGGGAAGGAGATCCTGAGAGTGAGCCGGTGACTTAAAGGGTGGGGATCCTGGTTTGCCTGTTAGGGACAGGTGCCAAAGAGTGGTGGTGTGACAGGCTGAGTGTCGCCTGTCACCCTCTTAGGAAAGTCCATGCTGCTCTCGGCTATTGGGAAACGTGAGGTGCCCATCCCAGAGCATATCGACATCTACCATCTGACTCGAGAGATGCCTCCTAGCGAAAAAACACCCTTGCAGTGCGTGATGGAGGTGGACACGGAGCGGGCCATGCTGGAGAGAGAGGCTGAGCGCTTAGCACATGAGGATGGTATGGCTCCATACCCAGGGCTGGGCTGGGCAGGGCTTCCTCCTGGACCCTCAGGGAGCTTACAGTCATGTGCTGCCCACAGCGGAGTGTGAGAAGCTCATGGAACTCTATGAACGGCTGGAAGAGCTGGATGCTGACAAAGCTGAGATGAGGGCCTCAAGGATCTTACATGGATTGGGTTTCACACCTGCTATGCAGCGCAAGAAGCTGAAAGACTTCAGTGGTGGCTGGCGGATGAGAGTTGCTCTTGCTAGGTCAGTTTCCCCCTTTCCACCATCCCGTGGAGCCCCTGTCTCTCACAGGGGAATGTTCACTCTGGTAGGAGTGTAGAACAGGGATCACGTTCAGTATGTGTCGGATGAGATAGCCGTTAGTGATGGAATGTGGGTCACCGTGTGGACCTGACTGAATGTCCTGGCTGAAGTACTCAAGACCACCTCCATGATCGATGCTGGTTCCAGTAGTGCTCTGAGCAGACCCAAGTAAAATGGTAGTTAAGTGTCGGTTTTCACCTTGACCCCCTTCCTGCCTTTTGTGCTGCTGTCCTGCTAGTTTTTAATGGTAGTATGATACTGGACACATTGGTACTACCTGTCCTTTTTACCCCGTAAGCCTGAGGTTAAAGTGAGTTTGTAGTCCAGCACTACACCAGCGCCCTCCCCAGCATGCTGAAATGTGTGTGCTTTCTCTTAAAATTACAAAATTATGGAGCATCTCAGGCTACACACTGTGAACAAAATAGGTGCATTTTTGTTCATGACTCTAGAGGCACAAGGTCAGGCGAACTCAGCTGCTGTAGTAGGTCCTGGAGTGTTGTGTAGTGTAGGCTTCGTTTGATGAGAGATAAGGAAATTTGAATGTCTGTCTTCTCGTCTCTCCTTATAAAGCCATAAATATGTCCTCCTTGGGCTCTATCCTGATGACTGCCTCACCCTGCTCACCTCACTGAGACCTTACATAAGCACCAACATTCAGAGGCATTTTCTTCTTACTTCCTCTCTAGGGAGTCCACACTGCACTCAAGCCTGCTCCTGGGAAGCAAGTGGTCGAGACTGCCTCATGGCCTCCGAGAGTTAGCTTCGTGTCTTAGAGCATGAGTGTAGACTCCACTTGCTGGCAGGAAGTTTCTCTGGCTGGTTCAGGAGCTCGCTCAGTGCAGGCTGGAGTGTGATGATCAGAAGCGCTCTCACCGAGTTCCCCAAGACTGCTGACTGCAGTCCGGAAGCTTCAGCCTGCCCCTTGCTTTACCAGTGTAAAAAAGGGATAGTGTTTAGCCACTTGCCCCGAGAAGTAATCTCACCTTAATGCTTGTTGCCTTAGTAGCTTGTTTCCCCTTGTCCTCTGATGCGCACCAGCTCCATCACTACCTTCAGGTGCAGAAGATCTCAGTTTTCCCTATAGTCCCAATTCCTGTAACTCACCTTCTACCTTTCTGTCAGTCCTGAACTCTGGAGCCCTTCCTTTCTCTGAGGTAGAAAACAGATTGGCTTAAGGATTCAGTCCAAACCTGACCAACATCGTGACAGGAAAGCGGCACCTTTCATTTAGCATTTAGGATGTCTCTGTTTCCTTTGGCATCCATCAGAGCCCTCTTTATTCGGCCCTTCATGCTGCTTCTGGACGAGCCTACCAACCACCTGGACCTGGATGCTTGTGTGTGGCTGGAAGAGGAACTTAAGACGTAAGAGATGGGGCTGGGAGCTGCAGTCCCAGGGAGGTCAGTAGCAGAGTACAAAGGGATTAGGTGCTCAGAAACTGCCCTGATAAGTGTAGGTGAAGGAAGGCCAGAGACAGGCCAGATGCAGCCAGTGCCAGTGTAGTCAGACTGGCCCTTTTTGTTTCATTGGGGTGGGTTTTTAAGTCTGAAATACACGAGTCTTTTGTCTTTCCTATGTCAAATACAGCATCTTCACTAAAGAAGATGTTTAATTGTATGTGTGTGTGTGCACACATGTGTACATAAGTCATGTAAAGTGAGTTTAATGCTTAAATTCATGGTGTGGTGATACAGAAAAATAATAGTAAATATTGTCTCAACGTTAAAAGTAAACAGGAGCTGCCTTAGTGCTGTCTTCAAAAAGAAAGGACTTCTGTTTCTCTTATTGAATCTGTTTGGGTTGACCCCATCCACGCCTCTGGATATCTTTTATTTAAGATACTTGTGTGTGTACAGACTGTTGATATTACGACTATGGCCATCCCTACTTCATTCTGTTGACAGAACAGAAGACTTGGGGCCTTGGGCTGTCTTACTGCAAGGCTCCAGGAGCCCCCTGTTACTGAAGGGATGCAGAGTTGCCTGTGTCCCTGTTGGCTGCGGGGCTTTAAGGGCACTTGGGTTCACTAAGGGTGTGTGTGAGGGGGTGAGGGCTTCCTGGGTCTCATCTTGTAGCCTCTGTGAACGTCTCTGACTTGAGACCTTCCTGATTGGTCTTTGGCTTCACAGTTTCAAGCGCATCCTGGTCCTGGTGTCCCATTCCCAGGACTTCCTGAATGGGGTCTGTACCAATATCATCCACATGCACAACAAGAAACTCAAGTATTACACGGTGAGTGTGCCTTGCTTCCCGTGCTTACTGGTTCTTTGGATTTGTTATTAAAAATTAACCCTTGAGCCAGGCGTGGTGGCGCATGCCTTTAATCCCAGTACTCGGGAGGCCGAGGCAGGCAGATTTCTGAGTTCGAGGCCAGCCTGGTCTACAGAGTGAGTTCCAGGACAGCCAAGGCTATACAGAGAAACCCTGTCTCGAAAAACAAAACAAACAAACAAAAAACAACAACAACAAAAAATTAACCCTTTAAAGAACTCCTCCCATTTTAATTTAATCCTAACGGCCTTTGCTTCTGCCCATAGACCACAGTTGGCAGCTGCTCAGTGTGTGTGTTCGTTTGTTTGTTTTGCTGCCTTCATTTTTGTGACAGCTTTGTGCACAAGAAAATAAGTTAGTATCTTAGCGGTCTCCCAGTTGTGCCTTGTCTTATCTTAAAAAATAGTTGGTTTTATTACTAGTTTTGATAATGTGTACCTGTGTGTGGGTTTGTGCAGGCGAGTGCAGATGCCTGCTAAGGCCAGCCAGGATTTGATCATATGGAGTTCTGAGCACGTGCTGTGGATGCTGGGAAGCAAATGAACATTACTAAATAAGAGAAATTGTAATAAAAGTGTTTTCATGAAAAATAGTTAGGTGTGGCAACGTCTACATGACCCTAGCACTATGATGGCTGAAGTATAAGGGTCATATCAAGCTGGATTCCACAGTGAGCATCAGTCTCTAATGGAGAAAGGGAAACATAGACCCTTCCTAGTCACAGTCACTGAGGAACATTACTAGTTTTTTACATTGCCTTCCAAAACTGTTTATTTGCAGTCATTTGTAGAAAATGTCATATGGATGTGTCCTTTACCTTTAATCATCTAGAATCGGTGTGTTTGGTTTTTTTATTGTATATTTTTGTTCAACCCATGCATATAGTCCCCGTGAAGGCCAGAAGAGGGTGTCAGGTCCCCTGGACCAACTTGTGGGCTACTATGTGGGTGCTGCGAATTTGGAAGAGCAGTCAGTGCTCTTAACCACTGACCCATCTCCAGCCCCTCTTTTACAATCCTTAATGATCATTCTATTCTTCAGGTTACTTTTAAAATTAGTAACTGCCTTTCTAGATGAGTCTTTCTGTTTAGTATGCCTACATAGTATTATGATCATTGTATGGATATCCTGAGACATGTTAGGTCTTTTTTTTTTTAGGTTGATTTATTTAATTTATATGAGTACACTGTTGCTGGAGTGTCTGACACACCAGGAAGGGGTCTTGGATCCCTTTATAGATGGTTGTGAGCTACCACGTGGTTGCTGGGAATTGAACTCAGGACCACTGAAGAGCAGTCAGTGCTCTTAGGCTTTGAGCCATCTCTGCAGCCCTCGTTAGGTCTTCCCAATGGATGGCTAGCTTGGGCTTGTCTGGCTGGCTCAGATAGAAGCCACGGCAATCCAAGGCATGATCTGTGTCCAGCTGGTTTATCTTTCTTGTCGGGGACAACCCTTATCCATATGTGGCTTCAGCGTCTGGTGTGAGCAGTTAGAGATGGTTGAGGGCCTGGGCTTCATGGTGTCTGCATGTCTGTGATCAGGGCTTCTGCCGACCTTGGGTTCTTCTGGTTAACCTTAGGATTTGCCATGGAACCTTGGCCTGGCTGAGCAAGAGGCATGGATTGAAAACATAGACTCATATATTCCTGGTTGGGCTATAGCGTGGCTTAGTACTGTGTCCTTGCCTACCATGAGCCGTGCGAGCCATGCCCTAGGTTCCACCCTCAGCACTGCAAAAATGAACAGCCGGTTCTATAGCAAGTACCGTTGTGATACAGCTCCTGTTTACTGCTCAACCTTAGAATAGCAGCCAGTGAGGGATGCTTCCATCCTCTAAGCTGAGTGAGGACTCAGGACTGAGCCCTGGTAAAGCCGCCACCTTGCCTGGGCATTCCCCACAGGGTAATTACGATCAGTATGTGAAGACGCGGCTGGAGCTGGAGGAGAACCAGATGAAGAGGTTCCACTGGGAACAGGACCAGATCGCACACATGAAGGTAGGGACCGCATGGCGCGTCTCCACCTGGACTGGGACACTCGCGCAGGGGGCTAGAGGGGCCTGGGAAGGCGTGGGCACTCCATGCTCCAGGGTTCACTTGCTGCTGTTTGTTTCCTGTGCACACCTCAAGTCCCTTCCTGGTCTCCTGCAAACACTTGAAGCCCCATCCTGTCCCTCGCACCCACTCCAGCCCCCCTTCTGGTCTCTTGCAGAACTACATTGCCAGGTTTGGCCATGGCAGTGCCAAGCTGGCCCGTCAGGCCCAAAGCAAAGAGAAGACACTACAGAAAATGATGGCATCCGGACTGACAGAAAGGGTTGTGAGTGACAAGGTGAGGTGTGATCGCTGTGGTTAGGTGACTGGAACATGAGTTTAAGAAAAAGCCCTGACCTGAAAGTGCCTCCTTTTCTAGACGCTGTCATTTTATTTCCCACCGTGTGGTAAGATCCCACCACCTGTCATTATGGTGCAGAACGTGAGCTTCAAATATACAAAAGACGGGGTGAGTACAGTATCCTCTGTGTGTAGCCAGGCCGGGTGCACTGCGCTGTGCATGGTCAGTTGCAGCAATGGGAACCTCTCCTGTTCCTGCTGACTTGTCAGGGAGGAGACGGCCGTCAGGTTTAGCAGATGGAAGCAGTGGGTTGGGTCAGCTTTACAGTAATGCCCTCTCCATTCTTCCCACCTGTGGGGTTGGCACGCTGGGTAGTACATCCAACTTCTAGCCTTTGTCCCTCTTTCTTTACCCACGTCAGCCTTGCATCTACAATAATCTAGAATTTGGCATTGACCTTGACACACGAGTGGCTCTGGTAGGACCCAACGGAGCAGGGAAGTCCACTCTGCTGAAGCTGCTAACCGGAGAGGTACGGTGCTAAGGTGGCATGTCACAGCTGTTACTGGTACCTTCACTAAGGAAGAAGGCGTGTGAGTGCGTGAGTGAGTGCGTGCCTTGGCAGTTGAGTGAGCACCTGGAGGGGCAGGGCCAGTGTGGAGGCCAGGGATGTCTTCCCTGTGGGAGGGTGGGTGGGGAGGAATCTGTATGACCGAGATTTCATGTGAGTGCATGCTTGCGACAGTGTTTAAGTCAAGCCATAAAGACAAGCTATACAGTGGAGTTTCCTTTGAGAAAATGTGTGTTGTGCTTTATTAAGGTTTTGTACAATGAGTCTTTCCTGTCCACCTAGTAAGGTGCTGTGTGCCTTCATTCCCTTAAGAGTCTGTTAGTCTTCCTAAGTCTATACTTTTATGTTTGTTTTATTGTGTGCACATTCATGTGGGAGTCAGATCTTACCTTCCACCATGTGGGTTCCAGATCAACTCAGGTTGTCAAGCCAGTACCTTTCTTTATCCACTGAGATCTTCACAGCCCCTCCTAACACTCGAAAGTGCCTAGACGGTGGTCTGTGTGTTAGCTAGCACAGTAGATCAACTAGGGGGTGGTTTGAGCCCTGTTCATTATACATATGTCTGGGATTCCCCTCCACCCCCCACTGATTCTACTTAATATTCTTCTTTAGCTTCTACCTACAGATGGAATGATCCGGAAGCATTCTCATGTCAAGATAGGGCGTTACCATCAGGTACAGACCTGGGGTTGAGGTTGGGGGTCAGGGTGGAAGAAGGGAACACATCTGTCCAAACCCCTCTTCTGGGAACATAACTCCACCCTGCACCTTGTATCCTGAGCAAGTATCTGGGCAGGCCTCTTAGGATAGGCCACCCTTTTGGAGGGTTCCCACAAATGTGGTGGTCTTGCTTTCTCTGCAGCACTTACAGGAGCAGCTGGACCTTGACCTTTCACCATTGGAATACATGATGAAGTGCTATCCAGAGATCAAGGAGAAGGAGGAGATGCGGAAGATCATTGGGAGATACGGCCTCACTGGGAAACAGCAGGTGAGAGAGGAGGGCTGGGAAGGACCCAGGATGGTTCTCGGACTCTGTCTTCACATGTGATCCAGAGTCTCCTCCACTCTTCCTCTGGAGTGTCATGCACTATGGGGTTGTAAAGATCAGTGAATGGGACTCTGAGGGGCTCTTGAGCCAGAGTGCTTGAGGGAGCAAAGGGAATTGCAACCTAGAAGACAGACATGAAACTGCAGTCACTGGATCCAAGTCATTGAATAAGGACTTCTGATCTGGTCATGCTTCCAGGTATCCTTTGTCAGGCTTCAAGACTAATGGCCTGGCCCCTGTCTTGCTGTATGATCTTGAGTCATCCTAAGCTCATGACTTAGAAAAAAAAAAAGGCAATAATGGTAACAAGAGGCAGAAAAAGGAGAGAAGTCCCCTGCTGCATAGCCCCTGTAATGTTATACAGATAGATCTTACATCATGGTTCCTCTAGGTGAGCCCAATCCGGAACCTGTCGGATGGGCAGAAGTGCCGAGTGTGCCTGGCCTGGCTGGCCTGGCAGAACCCTCACATGCTCTTTCTGGACGAGCCTACCAACCACCTGGACATCGAGACCATTGATGCTCTGGCAGATGCCATCAATGAGTTTGAGGGTGGCATGATGCTAGTCAGCCATGACTTCAGACTCATCCAGCAGGTGAGGTGTGGCCTGAGGCACAGCTGTGGTGCATAGAGGGTCTAACGACATCTGCTAAATTCAGAGAAGGGGCTCAGGTCCACCCGGCCAGATCTCATGACTCAGGATAGTTAACTTGGTAGAGAGGACCCAAATGAGGAAGGCTCTCTTGCTACTCTTTCGAGATTCTTCGGCCAAGTAAGGACTTGGATTAAGTGTGGTGGCGCACACCTTTAATCCCAGCACTCGGGAGGCAGAGGCAGGCGGATTTCTGAGTTCGAGGCCAGCCTGGTCTACAAAGTGAGTTCCAGGACAGCCAGAGCTACACAGAGAAACCCTGTCTTGAAAAACCAAAAAAAAAAGAAGAGGAAGCTTAAGCCGGGCGTGGTGGCGCACGCCTTTAATCCCAGCACTTGGGAGGCAGAGGCAGGCAGATTTCTGAGTTCGAGGCCAGCCTGGTCTACAGAGTGAGTTCCAGGACAGCCAGGACTATACAGAGAAACCCTGTCTCGAAAAACCAAAAAAAAAAAAAAAAGAAGAAGAGGAAGCTTGGCTACAGAAACGAGTGGGTCATGAGGCCTCTGAATAATCAGGAGCCTGTGACTGGGAGCCTGACAGTAGAGGGTGGCACAGCAGGGTCTGCCTTAGAAGATTCCAGAAGGCTTCAACGAGCCTGCTTAGTAGTGAGAGTGAGCTGGATGTAGTTTTGGTGAGGCCTCAGGAGAAGCCGCTACTTTTGGGAAGCCCGGTAGTGGTGGTGGGGAGGGTGCCATGGACTGGCCAGATCAAGTCCAGCCTCTGCTTCCAGGTTGCACAGGAGATTTGGGTCTGTGAGAAGCAGACAATCACCAAGTGGCCTGGAGACATCCTAGCCTACAAGGAGCACCTCAAGTCCAAGCTGGTAGATGAGGAGCCCCAGCTCACCAAGAGGACCCACAATGTGTGAGCCCTCAGCCAGGCTTGGGTCAGGAATGCCACCTGGAGACTGCCAGCTGACACCTGACCTGCCACTCAGGACAGGACCCTGGGGCTGCACTCCTGCACTGCTGCAATACTGCCCTCAGCCTCTCCCCTCAGCCTGCCTTCGCTGCATCATATCTCCAGCTGGACAGCACCTGTCCGTTTTCCCACCCTCCTTCCATTTGGGTCTGTCTGTCTGGACTCGGCTGGCTGTACTCTCCAGACCCTTGCTGGTTACCTTGCCCTGAAAGATGCAGCCAGGGGTACCTGGGTTAACCCAAGGGCCCAAGCCCTGGTCTGGCCCTGGAAGGATTCAAGAGCCTCATTTTATGGGTTTCGGTGATGTTGGAGAAATACCGCCAGCCCATCACCCCCATTCCTTATTGCTTCTGGTTTGGAGCTCTGTGCCAGGGCCTAGTCCTGGTCAGTATTTTAATAATTATTTAACAGTGTAGATCTATGTGTCATCTACCAAGTGTCCAATAAAGAAAGAGGAAGCTACAGACCCCCTCCTTCCTGGGTCTCTGAGCCTTTTTCTCTTCCTGCAGTCGGCATTCACTCCCCTCAGCAAGCCATGGGCCTCATGAGGCAGGAGTCTGGAGGATTTATCTCCACCCCCTTTCTGGATCAAGCATTTCCTTAGGCCAGTGTTTGAGAAGAGTTCATGGAATTTGGGTGTGGAGGGCTTGTCAGATAAGAGGCAGCCCTTGCCAGCTTTGTATAAGTCCTGGGAACGGGTAGGAACTGATTCCTAAGAGGCTTCCTTGTGTAAATGTTGAGCTAGAGGTCCTGGGCCATACTTTGCAGTGTGATGTACTGCTGCCACCTGCACACCACATAGGGCACTTGTTAAAAATGCAGGTTCTTGAGCAAGACCTGTCAGCTGCATTTGGTGGAGTGGGAGAGGCATAACATGGAATTCTATTATCTTTTCCATACATGCCCTTTTATTAGCTCTGTCTAGCTGACATCTAAGGTTCTGCATAGTCTGTGGTCCGTTGGAACTTTGAGGCTTCCTGTCAGTCAGTAGGCACTGCTATCCCCAGAACCTCAGTGGCCATCTTTGTGAGGAAACACACCCAGCCATTTTTCAGTGTGTGCTATAGTACATCTAAGCAAAAGAAACTCCCAGATGGTGTCCAAATCTCCAAGGAGCTCACAGTCACGTGGGAAAGCCAACGAGACATAGAAAGGCTACATCACGCTCAATTTTCATTTGGATACTGGGGTCTAAAGTACCCAAAATGGAGATCTCCTAACCACAGCCCAGAAAAGCAGACGATCCTGTTCCCCCAAAAAAGTCACAAAGGTCTCTAAGATGATGAGTTCCCAGAGCTGCTTAAGTGGAGTGACCAAGCTATCCTACTGAAAGTTGAGATTGGCAGGTCTAGGTTCTACCACAGCTCCAGAGAAACCTGGCTCGGATTCACTCCCTGGGCAGGAAGCATTAAATCAGCCTGCCTATCTAGAATTGGTTTTCAACAGAACCCTTGCCACCACATCCACCTGCCTGTCATCAGAACTCAAAGCAAGGTATGACCCAGGCCTGGCATCACGATGCTAGGGTTTGAGTCCAGCCTGGATCTCTGACCCTCCTTTCTCATCAAAAGACAGTTCCTGAGCTCAGGGTAGAAAGGACCTGGTGTCTGGAGGGGGCGGAGAGGTGTATTCTGCCTCATAATCCAGTCAGCCTGTGTCACCTCACTCAGCAGAGGAAAAGCCAATTTAACCACTTTAAGAATGCCTAGAAAGTCTGCAAATTATCTAAACTTAGAGGTGCCTTGTTTGGGATTCAGAACTGCCCTTGGCCTCCAGGCAGACAGCACTGTGGTGTCACTGGGTTCTGTGAATTAGGAAGAGGTGGTAATGCATGTTTTCACTTCAGGCAAGTGGCATTTGTTGCTGACTTCCCTCCCTCCTCCCTCTACACAACTACCAGTTTCTGATTTGTAGTGTACCTCTTTTCTAGAAAATATCTAGTCAACCTGTTCCAGGTCCCTGTAGTCACAGTGTTCAAGTACCTGTGGCTTTAGGTCAGTTTGGGGATCAAAATGTGACAGAAGGTCAGGCATGAACTCAGGAGAGGGTAGTTGTTGGCCTGATTGAGCTGAGAGCTGCTGCTCACCCAGGAAACCCTAATAAGATGACCAACAAGCTCCTGACTAGCTGCAGCCGGCAGCCCGCAGGAATGGCCAGAGCAATGGCTGGGAAGACCTCAGCTCTGAGCCCCACACTGGTTTACCCACTTCTCTCACCTTACACTGACCAAGTCCCCTTACATCAAGGTTGTCATCAGGTCCCTACCACCTAGAAGCTTCTGTGGTGGGAAAGGAGACAAGCACAGAGGGAAGAGCCTTACTCAAAGTCAGTCCCAGACCATGGGCCATCTGCCTTCTGATCCAGTGCTGCAGACTGCTGGAAGATACGTTTGTGCAGAGGCACCTGCTGTGGAAATACCAGGTTAAATGAACAAACCCTCTTGCAGGCAGCCCCCATCTAAGGATGTCACCTCCAGGCATAGCTCCCCTGCTCACTCTGAGATGCATGTGTAGAAGAGCACTCTTACATCACAGCATCTCCCCCCCCCACCCCACCCCCCGCCACACACACAGGGTTCCTCTATGTAGTCCTGGCTATCCTGGAACTCACTCTGTAGACCAGGCTGGCCTAGAACTCAGAAATCTGCCTGCCACTGCCTCCCAAGTGCTGGGATTAAAGGCATGTGCCACCACTGCCTGGCTTCATGGCAACTCTTGGTATGAATTGTTACTCATCCATGTGTTCACGTACTGATGAAACAGCAAGATCCAGGGCAGGGAGATGGCACACACCATCAGACCTGGGTACCCAGGCTGGAGAGATGGTGCAGTGGTTTAAAGTCTTTAAGGTTCTTAGAGGGCGTCCATGTTCAGTTCCGAGTACCTACCTTGTCAGGTGGCTCACAGCCATCTGTAGCTCCAGCTCCAGGCTCTCTGGGAGTGTGTGCATATAAAACCAAACAATAAAATCCCTAGCATTGCCGGGCATGGTGGCGCACGCCTTTAATCCCAGCACTCGGGAGGCAGAGGCAGGCAGATTTCTGAGTTCGAGGCCAGCCTGGTCTATAGAGTGAGTTCCAGGACAACCAGGGCTACACAGAGAAACCCTGTCTCGAAAAACCAAAAAAAAAAAAAAAAAAAAAAAAAAAAAAATCTCTAGCATTTATGAAAAAGCTGGACATACCAGCACACTCTTTTAACTCCAGCACTGGGGAATAAGACTAAGGATTCCTGGGGCTTGCTGGCCAGACGTTGGTAGGCCCTAAATCCAGTGAGAGACCCTGTCTCAAAAAATAAGAGAAAACCTTGTAATCCATCAGATTCACTTAAATCAAGATAAGTACCAAAAGAAATAGGAAACAACAACCCCCCTCAAATATTTCCACAGAAATGCATAAACAAAGCCAGGCAGTAGTGGTGCACGCCTTTAACACCAGCACTGGAGAGGCAGAGGTAGGTGGGCTTTGTCTACAGAGTAAGTTCCAGGACAACCAGAGTCAACAAAGAGAAATCATGTCTTGGGGAGAATAAAAAGCATAAACAGCCAGGATTCGTGGTACATGCCTGCTATCCCAGCACCTAAGAGGCTGAGTGAGGTATGAAGATGTCAAATTCAAAGCCAACCCAAGCTACATAGTCTGCTTCAAAAAAATTGTGTCAAACTGGACATGAGTTTAATGGTAGAATACTTCCCTGGCATGAACAAGGCCCCAGGTTCGATCTCCAGCCCTGCAAACATAATTGCTGTGAGCATTTCATAGCCTTCGCAGAGATACTGATGTCAGGGACCACGACGTTAATGGCTTTCAGAGAATGGCAACACAAGCAGGAAGCTGCAATTCTTTTTTTTTTCCTTGTTCCGGTCAACCCCGCTCGCTCCCGCCAGCTCTGTTCGCTCCAGCCAGCCCCACTCGCTCCCGGCCGCCCCTGTACGGCCCCCGCTTGTTCCAGCCAGCCCCGCTCGCTCCAGTCGGCCCCGCTCGCTCCGATCAGCTCCGCTTGTTCCGGTTGGCCCCACTCGTTACGGCCGTCCCTGTTCGGCCCCACTCGCTCCAGCCCCGCTTGCTCTGGCTGTCCCCATTCGGCTCCGCTCACTCCAGTTGGTCTCTCCAGTCCAAGGATTCATTTCTTATTATTCTTCATAAGTACGCTGTAGCTGACTTCAGACGCACCAGAGGAGGGCGTCAGATCTTGTTACGGGTGGTTGTAAGCCACCATGTGGTTGCTAGGATTTGAACTCATCACTTTCGGAAGAGCAGTCAGGTGCTCTAACCCGCTGAGCCATCTCACCAGCCCTTTTTTGGTTTTTCGAGACAGGGTTTCTCTGTGTAGCCCTGGCCATCCTGGAACTCACTTTGTGGACCAGGCTGACCTCGAACTCAGAAATCCTCCTGCCTCTGCCTCCCGAGTGCTGGGATTAAAGGCATGTGCCACTACCGCCCAGCACATTTCTTTTTTTTAAGAGTTATTTATTTCTTATTTATATGAGTACACTGCAGCTGTCTTCAGACACACACTAGAAGAGAGCATTGGATCCCATTACAGATGGTTGTGAACCACCATGTAGTTGCTGGGAATTGAACTCAGGACCTCTGGCAGAACAGTCAGTGCTCTTAACTGCTGAGGCATCTCTCCACCCCGGAAGCTTCATTTCTGTGTAATTCCTACTGTCATATTATCATCAATGGGCAGTGATGGTGTCATAGCCCTGCTTAGATATAGTATTGCCCTATTGAGATCAGCTCATGACTTGGCAGACAAATACTGATGTCAGGGACCATTGTGTAAATAGGAGCTTTAGCTACAGATGGAAGTGTGTAAGGATTCTGCCTGTGGAAGTTCAAGGTCGTCCCAGGTTAAATAAGGAGATTGAAGCCAGCCTGGGCTGCATGAAACCATATCTCAAAAACAACAACAACACCCTACCAAACACTGGCTATTACCATAGGATATAGTAACATGGATGACAGATGAAGTCACAAACAGAGCTGGACCTACAGATGAATGTGAGCCATCTAACATGGTGGGTACTAGAGGTTGAACATAGGCACTCTGCTGAGCAGTCTCTCCATCCCTGTGTGCTTAGGTCTGATTGCTCTGCCCCTGTCCCCGCATCTTGCTGTTTTCAACCCAAATAAAGAAAATGCTGCTCACTGGCTTGACCTCAGGTTTAAAGTCAGCTGATTTTCTTATATATCCCAGGCCCACCTGCCTATGGATAGTACTACCCATAGTGGACTGGGCCCTCCTGCATCGATGAAGAGAATATCCCACACAAAGGAATATATACTATATGGATCATTTGTGTGTAATTGTTTATGACAAACAAAACTATGGGGGCAAAAGTGAGGAGAATAGTTGCCTAGATGGGGAGGGAAATTGGGAGGGGCATAAAGAAACATTCTAGAATGATAAAATATTGTAATTGGACATTGGTTGTATAAATAAATACATTTGTCAAAAATTAGATATGGTAGATAGATGATTTGGCAGTAAAGGGCACTTGCTAATCTTAACAAAAGTCCTGGGTTCAATTCCCAGCATCCACATGTCAGCTCACAGCTTCTCTAAGTCTTAACCAAGGGACATTGATGCCCTCTTCTGGCTTCCTGGAGCTACACAAGTGGTACACAGGAAAAAAATGTTCAGGCTGAACAACCCCCATCCACATAAAAAATAAAAGGAAAGATAGATGGAAAATGAGAAAGACAGTGTTGACCTCTGACCCCCACACCCCCCCCACCCACCCACACAAATGGGGAGAAAAGCAAAATGCACATATAACTGCCCATTTGTTCACTGAAGATGCTGACCTACAAGGGATAGAGTCACTGCAATTACATCAACTGGGTTTATACTTTGTGTACAGGGCCAGCAAGAGGGTTCCCAGGGTGAAGGCACTTACATCCAAGCCTGATGATTTGTTCCATACCTAGAATCCACATGGTGGGTTCTAGGATTCTGACTCCTGTAGCTGTGCTCTGACCTTTGCATGATCACCATGCATACGGCGGACACACACACACATACACAAATATAAATTAAAAATAACATTGAATTTACAGCCTCATTTTGAGCAACGAGAATATTTCTAAGAAATTTTTAGTCAATTTTGTCCTTATGTGAATGTCAGAGTAAACTTGCAAAAACTAACATGGCCACAACTGTCATTAGGCCATGCAGTCATATGGACCACTGTCACTACATACCTATCTACTGCCAAAAACAGAACAGTAGGAAGGAAATGCAAATGTTGCTTCCTGTTTCTTTGTGTCAGGACTGGGGTCTTAGTCACTATTCTCCTTAAATGCTCCCATTAACACAGTGGTCCCTGACATCCATCCTTGCCAGGGCTATGGCTTGGTCACGAACTCTGTCCTAGTTTGTTTTCTTTGCTGTGTTAAACACCATAACCAAAAACAACTGGGAAAAGAAAGACTTTATTTCTGTTTACAGCTTGCAATGGACCTTTGAGGGAAATCAAGGCAGGATCTCCCAAGCAGGAAAGAACCTGGAGCAGAAATTGCTAAGGAATGTTGCTTACAGGTTTTCCTTCAGGATTAAGTTATACAACTTACACAGCCTAGGCCCCCTGCCTAGGGATAGTACCGCCCATAGTGGTCTGGCCCCTCCTGCATCAATTAGGAATCAAGAAAATACCACACAGACATGGAGACAAGCCTGTTTGATTGAGCCAGTTCTTCAATGAAGGACCCCTCTTCCCAGTATCTGAAGTTGATCACCAAGGTCACCTATCACAAACTCCTTTGTGAGTGATATCTTCTAAATGGCATAGCCAGGCTGAAACACCCTGACTCTCTGGAAAGCCCAGGCATCTATGTCTGTTGTTGCCCAGAGAACTGGCCAAGGGTTGTGTCATAGGGCACCAAGGACATTACTAACTACACCAGCTACAAGTGACGTATGGTCTGTTCTTGTGCACAGTGGTGATTTGAAAAGGGGATGTGTTAGGCCAAAGTATTGTCTAGGGCAACAGTGTCTGTCCTCCATGTTTGAAGCTACCACAAGTGGAATCCTATCACACTCTATTAAAACTGCTATCTGACGCCGGGCGTGGTGGCACACGCCTTTAATCCCAGCACTTGGGAGGCAGAGGCAGGCGGATTTCTGAGTTCGAGGCCAGCCTGGTCTACAGAGTGAGTTTCAGGACAGCCAGGGCTACACAGAGAAATCCTGTCTTGAAAACACCAAAAACAAAACAAAACAAAACAAAACAAAAAACTGCTATCTGAGGACTGGAGAGATGGCACAGTGGTAAAAAAACACTGTCTGTTCTCCCAGAGGTTCTGAGTTCAACTCCCAGCCACTACATGGTGGCTCACAACCATCTGTAATGGGATCCTATGCCTTCTTTGGGTGTGTCTGAAGGTAGCTATAGCGTACTCACATACAATAAATAAATAAATAAATAAATAAATAAATAAATAAATAAATAAATAAATGTAAAAAACTGCTATCTGGAGACATGTTATGAGAGACATGTGACAGTGCTTTGTAAATGTGTGACTAATACAATGATACAATGTTACAGTACTGCAGTGATACAGTATTACAGTGTTACAGAGATACAGAAACACAGCTATACAGTGTTACAATAACACAGTAATACTCTGTCATGGTGACAATGATACGGTGTTACAGCAGTACAGTGATACAGTATTACAAGAACAATGATACAGTGTTACAGTATTACAGTGATACAGTGATAAGTGTTACAGCGTTACAGTGTCACAGTGATACATTACAGTATATAGTGATACAGTGTTGCAGTAATACAGTGAGCTGAAACAGGGCCAAAGCTAGGATCCTTTCCATTTCTGGGCCCATAATTCCTAGGATGTGTTACCTTGAGACAATGGTTTGTGACATTGAGTTGCATGCCCCTGTGCTGTCTCCCAGCACAACACAGATTTATTTGTGTGTTTTGGGGTGGGGGTGTTGGTGGTGATTTCTTATTTTTCAGTTATGTTTTTTTTTTTTTCATTGAGATAGGGTTTCTAGCCGGGCGGTGGTAGTGCATGCCTTTAATCCCAGCACTTGAGAGGCAGAGGCAGGCGGATTTCTGAGTTCGAGGCCAGCCTGGTCTACAGAGTGAGTTCCAGGACAGCCAGGGCTACACAGAGAAACCCTATCTCGAAAAAAACAAAAACAAACAAACAAACAAACAAAACAGAGAGAGACAGGGTTTCTTCACATACCCCTGACTGTCCTAGCATTCATTCTCTCTGTAGACTAGGCTGGTCTTTAACTCAGAGATCTGCCTGCCTCTGCCTCCTTTGTGTTGGGATTAAAGGCGTGCACCACCACCATTCAGCTTTTGAAACAGGTTTCATGTAACCCAGGCTGGCATCCATCTCATTGTGCCGAGGATGACCTTGAACTTTGATCTTCCTCCTTCTACCTCCTTGTGCTGGGATTATAGGTGTTCATCACTAAGCTCTGTTTATTCGGTGTAGGACTTTTGTGCACGCTAAGCAAGCACTCAGTCCGCAAACCTACTATTCTTCAAGACATGGAAAGAGGAGCGATGGCGGCTCACATCTGTAATCCCAGCAGACAGAAGGCTCAGGTTGGAGATCTGGCCCGAGCCTCAGCCCCCATGTCACCCCTTGATTTGATACTTTGATGCTAAAGGTGTGACTCATGAATCAGCAGCACCTGGGAGACAAGAGGCGTGAGGAGCAAGGGCACCTCAGTCCTGACTGGAGCCTCCACCTAAACATCCTCCTCCAGTTGTCCACCACCACAGCTTTCTTCTCCCTTCTCCTTGGTCTTCTCTCTCTTTCTGCCTTTCTTCTTCCTTACTCTCTTCCTCAATCTATTCCTTCCTTTTTTTCTTGCCCCAGCTTAAAACTGAGCCAAAAAGTGTCCCCCCACCCCCGCCCCTGCCCCTCAAGAAAATCAGGGGATGTGAGAGTTCAGGGCTTTCTGACCACAGCCCAGTAGTACCTTTCTTTACCTGCTCCTACCATCCAGACTTCTGAGGTGGGTCATACACAGAGTCAAGACCATGCTGAGGAGGGGACTCAGGGCTAGAATGTGTGCTTATGTACCAGGCTCTAAGTCTATTCCCAATACTTTATCCCCCACCCCCACACAAAGGAGTAAAAGCTGCAGAGCACAGGAGAGGAGGGTGGTCATAGTGTGATAGTGGTTGTGGTGAATGGGACGTCTCCTTTAATCTACCACATTTGAATATTTGGTCCTTAGTGGTGCTGTTGAGGGAGGTTTAGGAAGCAGGGCCTGGCTAGAGAAGTATCCCAATGGGTTTTGAGAGCTGGAAGCCTTGTGCTGGATCTTGCACTCTCTCTGCTTTGTGTTTAAAGTTGAAGATGTGAACTCTCAGCCTCTTGCTCCAGTTGCCGTGACTGCCTGCGGCACGGTAAGTCCCATGACATACCATTATGGACTCTAGCACTCTGGAACCATAAGCCAAAATAAATTCTTCTATAAATGGCTTCGGTCATGGGAGTGTTACTTTATTGATAGGTGCAAGAATAGTAGCCAGAGGAGCCAGGAGTGGTGGCGCACACCTTTAATTCCAGCATCTGGGAGGCAGAGGCATGCTGATTTCTGAGTTCGAGGCCAGCATGCTCTACAGAGTGAGTTCCAGGACAGACAGGGCTCTACAGAGAAACCCTGTCTCGAAAAACCAATAAAATAAATAAATAAACAAACAGATAAATAAATAATAAAAGAATAGTAGGCAGAGTTGTCCCACATTCTGCCCTGACATTCCTATAGCTATTGCCTGTGGACTTTGAGTGTGCAGCCTCGGGGATGTCTTCCTCACAAGTGTCCTCAACCTTGAACTCCCAGCCCCACCCCTCAGCTTAAGAACGCAGGCACAATGGGTTGGAATTCTTCAAACCAAACTGTTCCACCCCTTGCTTAACTTCTGGGGGGTTCCACCAACTCAAAATGGGCATTGAGAGGTGAAGGCACCATGTCTGAGGGGTGAGTTGAGGGCTTGAGACACACAGAACAAATACCTTACTGGACCCGAGAGACCTGAGCAGAGGGGAGCTGGGTGCTGGCAGGCCACACAGGGTTTGGGCATTCGCATGGCCCCTGGTTCTACCTCCTGGGACTGGCTTTCAGTCCCAGGGTTTCAGAAGTCTGCAGACTTCTCCTGGACTGTTCCAGCTCCAAGACTCCAGGGGAACTAATGCCATTTCTCTTCTCACCCCTTTCCTACTTCTCCAGACCATTACCACATAGCAGATGGGGACCCTTACTTACAAAGGTCTCTAGACTCTCATCCTCACAAGGAAGCCCAGGCTCAAGCTACCGCCTTCCCAGACTCTCAAGCCTGGGCCAGGTCCTCACTGTCCTTTCTGATCCATCAAAGGCCTCAAACCCCTTACTGTAGACCTCCAAGCCAGACCTGTGCTCACTCCTCCTGCAGCCCCTCATTTCACTGAAGTCCACTTTGATACCATGATGAGCCTCTGGAACCCCAAGTTCACAGTCCTCCAAAGGCAGCAGCTTGGTCCCCTGTCCCCACTGTTCCCTCTAAGTTGTGATGGTGTGGCACACAGCTAGTGTACTTTCTCTAGAACTTACCAACGCCTCTGGGAGGCCTCCCACGTGACTCTCCAAGAGGTGCTGGAAAAAGAGCCATTTGTGCTCGAACCTGTGCCCAGCCGGGAGCGGCAGAGCTTCCAGTACAGGATCTCCGTGCTTTACCTGTACTACCTGGGGCTGCTGCGCCACTTCAACCTGGCCTACGACCAGATGGTACAGCCACAGAAGCGTCGGTTGCTGCGGCGCCTTCTGGACGGTGTGGCGGGACGTGTGCTGGAACTCAAGGACGAGCTAGTGCGCGTTGACCTGTGCGAGACCCACTGCCTGGACCGAGTACTGCAGGATCTCAAGCTGACCCCGGTGGGTGAGATGAGGCAGGGTGAGAGTTGGGCCCCTTGTAGAGTCATGGGTTGGGATTGGGTGGATCATGGCCTGAGGCAGTTCTATTAGGGGACAGGGTGATGGGACTTGGAATTTAGACTTTTAGGAACTGGGGTGCTTTTGAGAGAGTTGGCCTCCCACACTGTGTCTGAGACGACCAGGAAGCCACAGAGGGTGGGTGAGGAGAGTCCTCTGGAGGCTTGCTTCTCAAAGTATGGTCCCTGGCCATCAGCTAAGAGCTTGTTGGAAATGCAGAATGTTATCTCAGACCCACTAAATCTGCATGTGTTTCTCAAAATATCCCCAGAAGATCTGTGAGCATCGCCAAGTTCTAGAGGCTTGGCAGAGCACTAGGCAGCCTCCAGCCCTGACCCATCAAGGCTAGGATTTGGTACTTACTCCATAGCCAAAGGAGTCTCAAGGTTTCCTCAGCCAGCTTCCAATAGACTTGGGGGTGGGGAAGGGAAGATAACAGGTTCTGTTGCAGTCCAGATGATAAAGGCACTATCAAATGCTTTCCTGTGGATCCTGAGGAAGGGCTGGGTTTGGCATTCTCAGAATTAATCTCAACCAGATGTAGGGCAGGACTAGACAGAGGTGACTCTTGGATCCTAAGCCAGAATCCACACATTTCCCACTTCAGGTTTCTAGGTGGGAGAGAAGTAGGTGCGTCTGGAAGGCCTAGGTTTCTAATTTCTGACCCTCCTTCTCACCCCCCCCCATATTGTGCTAAAGGCAGACCTGGAGGTTCCCATCCCCAAATATTTTCAGCTGGAGCAGTCCAGCGCCATGAAGGCACATCAGCAGATGCTGGCTGATATCCTGAGCAGACTGGAGCCGCTGGCTTCTCAGGAGGTAATGTTCCTAGAGTCAGAACCTGAGTCCTCAAAGTCTTAACAAGGCAGGTAGGTTCACTTATGTACCCTCAGATCGCTTGTCAGACAAATCAATGGTGAAAAGCAGGAAAAGCTATATTCAGTGTGGCCACATTCGGAAGAATGAAAAAGAGATTTCAAGTTTACCTCCAGGGTCATGATGTTGGGCTGGCTGGCACTAGGTTCCTTTTCCTGCCATGATATTCCTGGGGGAAATTCCAGTTCTTTGAGGTCCATTGTCTCAATAACCTGACAGCTAAAGAGAGGACACAGGTGTCTCTTTAGCGCATTTTCACGCCTGCCAGAGGGTTTCCTGTATTTGGGGACATTCTCAGACTCCTCCTACATCCTTTCTCAGCACAAACAGGCCCTGTCCTACCCTATACCCACTTCAGAGGCAGTCCACAGCCTCTCCAAGACTGCTTCTGTATTCTCTGGAACCCTCTATCCGATACTTTGCAGGACACGTCTCAAGCACCTAGGACTCCTTCCCTCATTGCTAACTGACCTCTCAGCAGGCCACCCTGGGTGCGAGCGCTCCCTCCCAGCTCACTGTTCTTTTTATCCCTGTTATGACCAGAATCTTAATGAATTGAGCCGGACTTCGGCTCTGATTCTAGTGCAAAGTGCTGAGCGGGCCAGGCAAGGCCGACAACGAGCCACCTTCATGCGAGAAATCAGGAAGGAGGAGGAACGGGATCGGAGGATTTGGGAGAACGGGCAGCAGAAATTCAGCCGGGACCAGGGAGCCATTGTCATACAGAAGGTAACCATGGGTGGCAGAAAGAAGGCCAGGGTAGATCATCTCTCTCAGTAAGAGCTGGGCACAGTGATTAATCCCAGGAATAAAAATGTCTCAGGTCTGTGGTCCTACAGCCTGATGCTAAACCCTGGACATTAATCTGTCAATAAGCCCAAGGCAATAAGACTAAAGGTGTCTCAGGATGGATGTCCCTGGCACCTGGGAAAGCACACTCTATAACCTAGGTCCTAAAGAGGTTGTGTCTCATCTCTAGCCTAGTTTTTTTAGGTCAAAACTACTGGGAGGGGCTGGAGAGGGGTCTGGAGGTTAAGACCACTGGCTGCTCTCACAGAGGCGCTCTGAGTTTGTGTCTTAGCTCCCACATGGCAACTCACAACCGTCATGACTCCAGTTCTAGGGCATCCAGCATCCTCTGCTCCAGTCCCTCCCTAACTTCCTGTGCCAGTGCCTTAGGAGACACCAGCCAGCAGCAGTCACCCTTGCTGCTCCCGCTAGGCCTGCAGTCACAGGGCCTGGAAAGCATCTAAGTGGCATGTGCTCCCGATCCCAGGTGTGGAAAGGTTACCTCCAGAGAAAACGCATAGAGCAGGATCGACGGGTGGAGATGGAGTTCATTGGCATGGTGAGTCCTCCCTTGCCTGGCCGGGTCATGCCTCCCTCATCAGCTTTGCCCCCGTAACTTTGCCCCAGGGTCTACACCCCTCCATTGAAGTAAGGCAGGAGACCCTGGGGGAGAAAGAAGCATAAAGACAGGGAACTCACTGGGTTTTCCCACCCCTCCCCACTCTAAAACATCCCATAGGATATCAAATGTGGGGGTAGGGACAGGAAAGTGAAGGCACGGGGTATCCTTGCCCCAGCTGTAAGGAGAGGCTGTAGGGGTGGATCCAGCAGGAGCATTCCATAGAACCCCTCTCAGGAAAACCTTGGAAGCCATGTTGGGGAAGGAATGTATCCTTAAACCAGGACTTCTGAGGCTACAGGCTCCCTGATTTGCTCTGGGAGCCCAGATGAGCTGCTCTGGACTACAAAGAGTAATCACACATGGGGTGTGTCCTGGGGAGGGACTGAGACCCTTGTATGTTGTGTGTGTGTGTGTGTGTGTGTGTGTGTGTGTGTGTGTACAGTTGGAGTGAGCAGCCCCATCCTCTTCAGGTGTCCTCCATTCTCAAACCCTTCCCTCTGCCAGTCAGTCTCTGTTGAAGTCCCTGACAGGGTGAGGGTCAGACTCTGGGAAAAAGGAGCTTTGCCCTGGATGGATCCTTTGGAGACCTGGCTGGCAAGCTGGCTGGCAATGAGGGCGGGACAAGGCTAAGGCCAGAAGGACTAAAAGGAAGGCTTTTTTGAGATGCAGACGGGATGACTACTAGGGGCTGCTGTGTAGGAGTAGAGGTCAAAGACTTTCTAGGAGGCTGTAGAACAGGAACCCCGGGAGAAGAGGAGGGGGGGGGGGGGGGGGGGGGGGGGGGGGGGGGGGGGGGGGGGGGGGGGCAGGAGCAGTGGGTGAGGAATGAGCCTGGCCGCTCGGGCCCATCAACAGTGTGAGCTCAGCGTTTTCAGTAATTGTCTCTGCGCAGAGTGATATTTAAAATACATTTGGGAGCCAATGAGGCGGGAAAGTGGCTGTGAGAGCGGCTGCCAACTCGGCCGGCGGGCGGGGCATGCGTGGGGGCTGGGGCCCCAGGCACACGGGGGAGGGCTGCCAGGGAGGGGAGCACAGCCCGGATGCATCTCACAAACTCATTACCAGGGTAATTTACACAGACAAATTTCGGCTCCAAACACAATTTCTCCTGATGCAGGCATGCCCGTTGTTCCATGAGGGCATGTGCGTGAGACATGAGCAGAGGGTGGGGGTGGGGTGGTGGGAACTGAACGGAGGCAGGTGTGTGTCTAAACATGGGGGTTGAACCAGCCCTTGTAAAATCTTGGCCTCTCTCTACTTCCCCTAGCTTCCCTCGCCCAACCAGATGGCACGCCTGAATACTCTGACCCAAGCCTGCCTAGGGGAGGAGTCACGGAGGATCCGGCAGGTGGAAAAGGAAGAGGAATTCCAGGAAGCCATGGGGAAGATCCACGAGTCTCTCACGGAGACCGAGGGACCCGACATGAAGGAGAGGATGAAGGATCAGATACGACAATGGTTTATTGAATGCCAGTCAGTGTCTACTGCCACGGCTGACCCAACCTTCTATCTCTCATCCCCCAACCTGTTCTCTTGTGAGACTGTCCCTTCTCTATCAGCCCTCACCTTCTCCTCATACTCTCAGTCTAGACCTTAAGCCCCACTGTAAGGGCCATCTCCACACTCGGTTTCCCATTTCCCCGAGAGAAGAGAAGGTACCAGGACAAATCAGGAAGAGTGTCTCGAATGATCCATAGCATTCTCACCACTTGTTCTTTCTGTCATCCCCCATCTCTCTTTCATCCATTTATTCTTCCTTTTATCTCTCCAACCACCCCATCTCTGTGCCTATTCTCCTAGTCATCTATCAGCAGTCAGTCATCTGCCCACCCCGTCACCCACCCCTCCACCATCTCTAACTGTACTGTATCCACTCAGTGCCCTTACTGGTCGGTTCCCTGATTACCCAGATGAGGCTTCAGGTGGATCCTACCTGATCTTTGCAGACAAGACTCCAGAGCAGGTACTCTTGAGTGGGGACAGGCCCAGCCTGGGGTTACAGACAACAGTGATGTGAGCTGAGAATAGAGGGGATTGGGAGAGCCAGCCTCACCAGAGAGCGCTGTGGCCAGAGCAGAGACATGTGTCTAAACAGACTGGATGGGGCTGAAGGCACTCGTGGCCCTGAAGAGGGAATGGTCTGGGAAGACCATTGACGATGTGTGAGCAGTGGCTCTGATGAGATCGGTTCTTCCTAGCACCCGTCTCTTGCTTGACCCCCCCACCCGTACCATCTTGGCACACTTGGCCGTCTCTACCTTGGCAGCTGGCACAGGCCATGGGTTCATTCCCCTCTGTGAAATCCCCCAGTCTCCAGAATGCTGCTTGTTATTGATCCAGGTGAGGCTAGAGCTGGAAGCCCAAGCCCAGGAGAGTAAAAAGAAGGACCAAGAGAAGAATAAGGAGAAAGAGAAGGAAAAAAAGGAGAAGAAGAAAAAGAAATCCAAGGAAGAAAAGGTCAAGAAGGTTAGCTAGCTCCCAGCAGAGGAGCGTGTTGGTGAGGAGGGAAAGCCTATGGCATCGCTGTAGACAGCTCCAAGGGAGAATCTCTCAGTCTCCTACAGACACAGCGAGGAGGCAAAGTTGTTCTCCTTTCCATTCTAGGAGCCAGAAGTGATGCTTAAAGCACTGCCATCCAAATCTATCCCCGTGATTAATGCTGGGCATGAGGAGTATACAAGTAAGAATGGAAGGCCGAGATGTGCTGCCCCTGGGCACAGTGTCTCAGGTCCTAGGTCGTGGACAAAGTAGGTATCTGCTACAGGAGTGACATGGAGAGGAGGGGCAAGAGTTTAAAGAAGTATGTGGCCGGGCGTGGTGGCACACGCCTTTAATCCCAGCACTCTGGAGGCAGAGGCAGGCGGATTTCTGAGTTCTAGGCCAGCCTGGTCTACAGAGTGAGTTCCAGGACAGCCAGGGCTACACAGAGAAACCCTGTCTTGAAAACCAAAAACCAAACCAAACAAGCAAACCAAGCTGGGTGAGTTGGTTGCCCCTTGTGAATCAGGGTGAGGTATGTGGGCAGCCAAGTAGACCACTGAATTTCACTGGCTATCTGGTCAGGCAGAACTGATGGGCTGTCAGCTTGGTAAAGGGCTATACAGAAAAACCCTGTCTCGAAAAACCAAAAAAAAAAAAAAAAAAAAAAAAAAAGAAGTATGTGATGGTTGGTGGGTGGGAACATCACTTGCTGTAGTCAGAAGTCTTGAGTCAAGCAGTTAAGCCTAAGGTAGAAGCAGGGCTGGGCAGCTAGCAGGGATAGGAGGCTAGCTAGGGAACTCACTCTCTCTCTCTCTCTCTCTCTCTCTCTCTCTCTCTCTCTCTCTCTCTGTGTGTGTGTGTGTGTGTGTGTGTGTTGCCTTTTCTTATATGGTTAGGTATGTGGAAGAGCCGGTATGACAACAAGCATCCCAGCCAGAACTTTGACTCTGAGACCCTCCGGGAGGAGAAAAGAAAGGAAGTGGAGATGGAGATCCGGGTCCAGGTAGGCACAACCCAGCCTGAGGCTTGCCCCAGCTGCTCACACACCCTCTGTCCACCACTGGAAAGCCTCGCTCGCCACTTCAGAGCCCTCCCACCCATCCCTAGCTCCCACCCTGGCATCTCAGACCAGGTTCTACCTGCCACCCCATCACCACACTGTCCCTAGCTTCTCCAGTGTCCCCTTTACCCTCAGAGATCAGTAAGGCTGTGAGGGCAGGGGAGGGACTCAGAGCTACAGTGAGACTGGGCGCAGTGCTGAGTGTGTCATGACTGGGACTGTCTACTGATAAGAATATGTCATCCTTCAGACCCATCCTTGGTGGGGACCTGGCTTCCAGCAGCCCATAGAAAGCCTTTGGCTGCCTAGGTCACAGAGATTTTAAGGGGAAGATTTCTGACTGACTCTATTTTATGGACTCCATCCAAAGTTAATGGCTGGTGAGGGTGGATGCCCTCCTCATGGAGAGCAAAGTATGGATTCAGGTCTGGTGTGGGCAGGATCAGTGGAGCAAAGACTGACATGTGACTTGGTGGCTGTCTGTCTATCCCCTTCCTCATACAAGGCCCCTTCCCCTCCCCTCACACCTCTCACTTATTCTGCCCTGCTGTGAACCCAGGTGGATGAGCTAATGAGACAGGAACTGAAGAATTTGCGTCTGGCTGTGGACAGGGAGGAGACCAGACCCCTCAAGCCTCCAAAGGCAGATCAGGGGCCAGGGCTGGGGGAGAGGGTACCTGGGGGCGGGGTGTGAGTTGGAAACAGATGGCAATTACCTGAATACTCATTTCCCACCAGAAAAAGGGAGGGAAGAAAAGTGGAAAGAAGAAGAAGGAAAAAGATCTGACCCCAGACCGGTAGGTAGTAGATTCTACTGCACAAGCCTTACACTGTGAGTAGAGAGGGGCCAGGTAGCAAACCCTGGTTCTGTTGTTAACATAGCATTAGGGAAGTTACTTTACCTCTGTGAACCCTTAACCTTGTCAATCAAGTTTCTGCCTTTAAAAATGAAAATAACTCTAGGCAGCAGTAGCACAGACCTTTAAATCCTAGCGGAGTAGTCGGGCAGTGGTGGCGCACGCCTTTAATCCCAGCACCTGGGAGGCAGAGGCAGGCGGATTTCTGAGTTCTAGGCCAGCCTGGTCTACAGAGTGAGTTCCAGGACAGCCAGGGCTACACAGAGAAACCCTGTATTGAAAACCAAAAACCAAACCAAACAAGCAAACCAAGCTGGGTGAGTTGGTTGCCCCTTGTGAATCAGGGTGAAGTATGTGGGCAGCCAAGTGGACCACTGAAGCTCACTGGCTCACTGGTCAGGCAGAACTGATGGGCTGTCAGCTTGGTAAAGGTAGAGGGGAGTCATCAAGCAAGGCGAGGCAACCTGACCTTTGACCTCAGTACGCATGCTCATACGCATGCCGTACACTTGCACGCACATGTGCACACATCTACATCACACACACTGACAAAGAACAGCACACAGTGGCTTTCTAATCATCATATATATTATCCCCCCAACCTTCAATCCATGCCTGTATTAATCCTCAGGGGCACTGGGGGCCTGCTAGATGCCGTCTCGTCAGTAATGCCACTGCTGGAGCACCACAGCTCACAAGGGCACTCACACTTTATACTTTGTTTGGGAGACAAGGGAAAAAAAGGGTTGTGCTGAACTCAGACTTCAAATGGTGGAAGGGAGAGTCTGGTGGGCATTGTTGCAGGGGTCCTTGGCATCTGTCACATTCCACAGTGCACTCACTGTGGAGTATCTATCCCCTGACACAGTGGTCAGGACCTCATTTTATGATTCTGGCTGTCCAGAGCCACTTCTGATCCCAGAACGTTACCAGGGAACCCCTTGTCACCTCTTCTCACGCTCACAGCCCTGTCTTCACTTCCTTGCCCCTTGTCTCCTCTCACTGATATCCCTGGGGTCCTTCTACACCGCTCTCCCACAGGTCTGTGGACTCACTGTTTGAAGAGCTTGTTGTTGTTGGCCTTATAAAGAAGTCCAAGCTGGTGACACTCAGTGACTACATTGGTGAGCCCCTCCCATGTCCCTGAATCTAGGTGTGGCCACCCTTGCCCTTCCACACCTGCCCTGTTTCCTGAGGCCTTCTTTCCAACAGATCTCTCCCACAGACACTCCCAGGAGGGTCACTCACCAGTTGTCCCCTCCCGGTCCCCACAGGTGATTGCCTCTATCTCGGGTCCACTCTGACTTTGGCAAACAAGATGCCCATGCCGTCCCTGTTTGATATCCGGCAGAACATGGCACTCTATGGGGTTCTTCGGCTGGGTGAGAATTCCAGGGAAGTGGGAAAAGCCAGGACTGGGTGGGACCATAGGAGCGTGGCTTTGGAGAGTGTGCAAGCCTAGTTGACCATCACAGATCCTTCTGCAGTTACATTCAAATTGGGTCACCTTAGAGATCAAATGAGCCCATGACCTGCTCAATCCCAGCCGACATCCTGTAGTCAGTCTTGTTCTCAGAGAGTCATTCTTGCAAGTTTATTTATTAAAGGCCAGAGACCAGGAACTTTGCAAACAGTGTGTCACAGAGACCAGGAGCCTTTCGAATAGTGTGTCACAGAGACCTGGAGCCTTGCAAACAGTGTGTCACATGCTTTTCAATGCCACCCACCAGAGTGGAATTGTATGGTATGAAAGGAAAAGCTGTGTCCTCCACTAGCCCTTACACACAGTCCCCTGCCACGGAGGTGGCCAAGCAGGCTGCTGACACAGACGTGGGGAAGCTGCTCAGGTATTGGGGAAGGTAGCTCAGCCCAGACCCTCACCTCACCCTCTTAGCCCCAGAACCTTGGCAGAACCTTCCAGGGTCTTCTTCAGCCTACTGCCCAGTTTTGGTCCACTGTCTGCCCCAGCTCTCTCTACTTCCTCCCAGGCTCCCATGACATACATACCATGGCTCCCCTTATCCGCTCCATTCTCCTGGTGGGACCCTCTGGCATGGGCAAGAAGATGTTGGTCCAAGCAGTGTGCACAGAAACTGGTGCCAACCTGTTTGACCTGTCACCTGATAACCTGATGGGCAAATACCCAGGAAAGAACGGAGCACAGCTACTGGTACACATTGTCTTTAAGGTCTGTAGCCTTGATCTTGAAGCATGGGTTGATTTCTCAGAATAGAGACAACAGCAGGGTGGGATTTCTGAACACTTTGGAGGTGATCTATGTTGTACTGAGATGAAAGGGACCTGAATGACATCTTTCCAGTAACCCCCTGTGGGAGCCTGTCGCCCCCTGAAGCCCCTATGTTGGGGAATGTGGGAGGAGATGGAGACAGGAGAAAGCAAGTAGAAGCTAGGGGCTCTGGGATCTGAGCAGCTGGGGCTGTGACCCTTGGCCCAAGAATGTCTGGCATTTGGTATCTACACTCTAACCTATCCAGGTGGCCCGGGTTCTCCAGCCCTCTGTCATCTGGATTGGAAATACTGAGAAAACCTTCTACAAGAAGGTCCCAAAGGAAGAGAGGAAGGTGAGGACTGTGGGCAGAAGGGCTGGGATGGACAGTCAGAGCATGGGTCCGGGCTGGAAGTCTTGCTCAAGTCGCTCAAGTCACTGACACCTTACCCAAGTACCCTTCTCTTGCCGTGCCTACTTTCCTTACCTCAAAGCTGCCCCACTCAGGACTGACATGAAGCACAGCCCTAGGCCATGTGCTCTGAGAACAGGGGTCTCACAGCCCCCGTCACTGTGTCCCAAACCCACAACTTTCCATTATTGGAACAGATAGAACCAAAAAGAATAAAGAAAGACCTCATGAGGGCCACGAGGCAGCTGAGCCCTGGAGACCGAGTGATGTTGATTGGGACCACGGAGCGCCCACAGCTGGCTGAGATGAAGGGGCTGTGCCGGTTCTACGAGCGCATCCTCTTCATACCCCGGCCTGATTATGCTTCTCGCTATGGTGAGGCCAGGAGTGGGACCCAGGGACCACCACCCTATTGAGTCTCTGCTCTCTCCCCATCCCCCACTTTTGCTCTGAGGCTCAATTCCAGCACCAGACGACAGGTCTGGAAGAGCCCTAAGTTAGCAGCGCAGTTCTCCGGCTAATGACCTCAGTGTAATGGACTGACTTTTCTGCTGCTCTGTGACCCGTTGCCCCGTTCTTTCCTCTCCTTGCAGTGCTCTGGAAACGGATGATAGAGAACCAAGGAACAGGAGTACAGCTGACCCCAAGTCTGGATGTTAGTGCCCTGGCTAGGGTGTCTGATGGCTACACACCTAGTAATATTCTACAGTCTATCCAGTCAGTGCTGACAGAACGCCGCCTCCTTCAACTGGTCAAGAGGCCACTGACTGCCTCTGAGTTTGTGGGGCACTTGGCAAGGCTGGATCCAGTGTACAGGGAGGAGGAGGAATCCCTTAAGGTGAAGTTGCTAGACCAGGGTCGGTGTGCTGGGCCATGGCAGCCCGGAGAGTCAGCTCTCTGGATATCTGGGGCTATTCCAGTTATTCCCTACATTGCCAGGAGAAGGTCAGGACAAAGACACTTGGTTGTCAGCTGGGAAAGGAACAATTAATTCTAGGGAGGGAGCCGGGTGTGGTGGTGCACGCCTTTATTTAATCCCAGCACTTGGGAGGCAGAGGCAGGCAGATTTCTGAGTTCGAGGCCAGCCTGGTCTACAAAGTGAGTTCCAGGACAGCCAGGGATACACAGAGAAACCCTGTCTCAAAAAAACAAAACAAAACAACAACAACAAAAAAAAAAATCTAGGGAGGGGCAGAGATGTAGGAGCCTGAGAAAGAAGCTGGGAAGAGCCAGCCGGGATGCTGGCACATCTGTTGATTTGACCGCCATCCTCATATGGAGGCCAGCCTTAGGACACAGAGGCCTGTAGGGCTGGAGGGAAGAGATATCTCAAGAATGGGTGTCTCTATGGCCTGAAGTAATTGGTGGAAACTAGTAAAAGCCCCTGCTGTGATGGACCTCTCCCCCCACAAGCCTGAGAGAATGCTGGGAGAAGGCTGTGAGGCCAGGGAGGGTTGCATCCAGGGAACCAATCCCTGCTTCTCTGCCAACCCAGGAATGGTTTTTCAAGACTCCACTGGGAAAAAAGAATATGAAATTTACCAAGGACCAACAGGAGGCTGAGGAGGCCAGACTGGCAAAGGAGAAGAAGAAGAAAAAGTGATGGTCTTTGCTGTGGGGAGTGATGTGGTGAATGGCAGGTGCCTCCAGAGTTAAGGGTGTGACAGACACATAAAGGCCCAGGTGGCTCCTGAGGGCTGGGCTCTTGTCATCAATCTTCATGGCTTCCTGTCTCGCTCTGGGCCCTGGCTCCTCCAACCTCTGCTCTGGCTGCCAGAGCTCTTCCTACCACACCTGTGACTTTATCTTGTCTTTTTTTTTTTCCCCCATGCTGGCCCTCTACTTCACTTATTCAAGGTACTTAAGGGAGAAGGGATAACAGAAAGGGAAGGACAGAGAGGAGAGTATCCAGAGGGAAAAATACCAAGTCTAGAAGGGAGTTGGCCCTGCTTTCAGCCCATGGGAATTCACTTTCTCTCTAACCTGTCCATGCCTCGGTCTCCTCCTTTTTTTTTTTTTTTTTGTTTTTGTTTTGTTTTTTCGAGACAGGATTTCTCTGTGTAGCCCTGGCTGTCCTGGAACTCACTTTGTAGACCAGGCTGGCCTAGAAATCTGCCTGCCTCTGCCTCCCGAGTGCTGGAATTAAAGGCATGCACCACCACGCCCGGCTCGGTGGTCTTCTTTATGAGGTGAGGAGACATTGGACATGACAGCCTGTATGGTTCTTCCTGTTCTGGGACTCAGTTATGCTAGCCAAGGCATCTACAGAGTGAGGGAGTGAAGAAGGTGGGGCCATGGTGAACCACAGAGATGACAGAGGCAGTGCCCCTAAGTACTCTCCCTCTCTGTGATGGTTCATGGTTAATATTGACTGATACCTGATATCTGGAATCACCTTGGAGACAGATCTCTAGGTATATCTCTGAGGAAGTCTGTAGATTATGGTGGGAAGAACCACCCTAAATGTGTATGGACCCATTTCGTGGGATGGGATACTGACTGCAGAAGAGATGGTAAACTGGGTACCTGTGTTCTTCACTCTGCTTGCTGACTTTGGATGCACTGTGACTGCTGCCTCAAACTCCTGCTGCAACACCCACCCCCAACATTACGGACTGTGTCCCCTCGAACTGGAAGCCACAATAAACCCTTCATTCTTTGAGCTGTTTTTGTCAAAGTTGTTGTTGTGTGAAGGGTTTTTTTGTTTTTTTGTTCGTTTGTTTGTTCTTTGTTTTTGTTTTTCGTTTTGTCATTGTGAAGAGAAAAACAACTCTTATAACCTCTCTCCTACAAAGAGGGTGGGAGACTCAAGAGGCCAGGACTACCCTGTCAGCAAGGGCTGAAGAAGACACACTTTTCTGCACAGAAGGCAGACATGCCAACCCTGTGCAGAAGGTATGAGAAAAGTCAATCAGTGCCCATGGTTAAGAACTGGTGTGAGGGCTGGAGAGATGGCCCAGTGGTTAAGTGCTCAGAGGATCCAAGTTCAGTTCCCAGCAACCACATGGTGGTTCACAACCATCTGTAATGGGATCTGATGCCCTCTTCTGGTGTGTCTGTAGACAGCTACAGTGTACTCATATACAAAAAATAAATCTTTAAAAAAAAAAAAAAAAGTCAGTGTGGGCCAGACCAGGTGAGAGCCTAAGGCTAGAGCAACCCAGAACCCGAGACAGGCAGATGCAACGGAGCTGAGCCTACAGGTTCATGTCACCTTTCTCTCCATTCTTCTGCCTTTTATCTCCACCTTCCTCAACAAAAGCAGGCTCTCTCTTATAGTGCTGAAAGCCAGGAAGGCTTCCTCAATCACTTCCAGCAAAGATCCCATACAATTATGGAGGGGATGAGGTGCCTTGTAGGAGGTGCTGGGGGTCATCTAGGAAGTGAAGCTGGAACCTGAGATGGGGAGGGGAGGCCAGAGCTCGGGGTGGGCAGGGTGTTGGTACCTGGGATAGGAATGGGGGAGTTGTAAGCCGCCCGCCTGAGGGGGAGGCCAGAGCTGTATGGGAGAGAACGGTTGAGAGGAATACGGAGACCAAGACAAACATGCTGATCAAGGCCCCAAAGTTTATTAGGAATTCTTGCTTATAAAGAGGGTAGGCCCATCCCCCACGCCAGTCCACTCTTGGCACCTGGGTCCAGTCTGAAGATGACCGCAACATGCAGGATGCATAGTGTCTCTGGAATGTCTCAAGGGTATCTCAGCAGGGGCAGGATTTGGGGGTGGGGTTGGGGGGAGTACAGTGGCAGTTGACATAACAAAAGAGCCTACTAAGTCGGAAGGCTTCACCGCAGGTGATCTCATTTCAGTGGCAGCGAGCTCTGAAACAGCCTGCTTCAGGGCTGGGAGACTACAGGGGGTCAGCACCCAGTGGGCACGGGAGTGATTCTGTTGCTGCCTGAGATGGAGCCCTGCTTTCCTGGACAGAGGTTGGCTTCCAGAGACTCCCCTGGGGGTGCCTCATGCCAAGTCTCTGAGGCTTATCTCTACCAGGTTCCTTCGGGTTTAGCAGTGGAAGGCTGTATTTCAGGAACAGGAGTCAACAGCCTCCCTTGAAGTCACAGATGCAGGCATGTGGAGCTGACTTGGAATGAGTGGCAGAGGAGAAGGAGCTTAGGGTCCTGGCTCCAGTCCTGGTCTGGGACAAGTTATTTGTGTGTCCCTAGGCACACGTTTTCCTTCTCTGGAACGTTTTCCTGTCTGTGAGGCAATGGCTTGGACAGCGCTTCATGGATGTCATCCCGCTGCTCCCCCCCTACACACACACACACACACACACTGTTTGGCCCCTCTCTCCCCAGGTGGAGCTTTTCGTCTTGGTACTGACAGCGGGTGCTATTTACAGCTAGCCTGCCTCTCTCTCTCTCTCTCTCTCTCTCTCTCTCTCTCTCGCTCGCTCCTCCCACACTGGGCTTCTCTTGGCTGGAGTCCAGCACTTCCTGCCCAGTTAGTTCAACTTTAGCGTGGCCCAAGTTTTGCTTCTTTGGTTCCTTCTCCAGCCATGCCTGGGGGAAGACGCTCCCCTCTCTACAGGAGACACAATCTGGGGTGCTTCCCCTCTGCTCCTACCTGCCAGATCTGGAGATCTCAGCCCTTTCCAGCCCAGAGGAACCCTGGGTCACCACCGCTGCTGTGCCGTGACATGGCTCTGCAGAATGCACTGTACACTGGGGACCTGGCGAGGCTGCAGGACCTGTTCCCCCCCCACAGCACAGCTGACTTGCTGCTGGAGAGCCGGACAGCTGAGCCTCGCTGGAGCAGCCACCAGAGGGGTGAGGGACAGCTGGGGGTGGGAAAGCCTGAGATGGGAGCTGGGCTGGCTAGCTCGGGAACAGAGGTCCCAAGGACTCAGGGCAAGTTGAAGTTCCTAGCTGCTGTTCTCCACACCAAACTTTCCCAACAACCTAGCCCTTGGACCAAGATAGAAGTCATGTGGGGCCCAGAATAGCTCCTGTTGGACATCGTGGCCAGACTGGGCTCCAGAAAGGGACACAGGACCTCTGCCTGTGGTTCTCTCCTTCCATTCTCTCTGCCTATAGCCTTTTTCCTCTTCCCTTCTGACACTATCCCTTTCCCCATATGCTCATGAGTTGGTCCCCAGAGGAGTGCAGGGACCAGAGAGAGCCTCAGGGTGACAGATACAGCCTGTGTGCCAAGCTGGTAGAGAAGCCTGACAGAGGGTCTGAGGAGCACCTTGAGCCTGGCCTGGGACCTATCATCATCCGCTCGGCTTCAGGACCCACCCTTGCCTTCTGGCAGGCAGTACTTGTTGGGGATGTGGGCTCTGTCTCTCGAATCCTCTCGGACTCCAGCACTGGTCTGGCTCCTGATTCCATCTTTGATACCAGCGACCCAGAGCGATGGAGAGATTACCGCTTCAACATCCGTGCTTTGAGTACCAGCCGGGGCGTGGAAGGGTCTGAGTGGGAGAGGGGAGGGCTGCAGACTGAGCTCCAGGTCTCTTCCAGTGTCATCCCCTTGACTGGCAGCTCTTTATTATCCCTTGGGATCTGAGGCCTCTGCCCCTCTCTTCCTAGGACTCTGGTCTCTGACATATGAAGAGGAGCTGACCACTCCACTGCATGTGGCAGCCAGCCGTGGCCACACTGAAGTTCTTGGATTGCTGCTGAGGCGTCGAGCCAAGCTGGACAGTGCCCCCGGGGGCCGCACTGCACTGCATGAGGCCTGTTCTGCAGGTCATGCCGCCTGTGTCCGTGTGCTGTTGGTGGCTGGAGCAGACCCCAACACCCTGGACCAGGATGGCAAACGCCCTTTGCATCTCTGCCGGGGGCCTGATATCCTTGAGTGAGTGATGTCTTATCCTGAATCCATTCTCCTGGGGACAGGCTGGGCTGGTGGTGTCAATATGTAGTCACTTCCAAGATATCCACCCACTGGTCCTGGGCTCCTCTGGGGGAGAGTGGAGAGCTGGGGCAGGGGCCTAGCCTCATGGTCTTCACTGAGGGCTCTGGCCAGCTCTATGCCAGGCATACTGACATACACCTATGACCTATGGGGGTGTGCAGGCAGGAGGATCAGAGGCTCAAGGCCATCCCTGGCTACAGAGTGACTTTTAGGATAGCGTAGGCTCCATAGCAAGCTTCAGGTCAAACCCTGGCTCAAAAACCCTTAGAGAGAAAGAAACAAGTAAATCATGCAAGTAAGTTAAAGTTTCCTGGAACCCAACTGAAACAAACCAAGTAGGCAATTGCAGTAAAATACATATAATACAAAAATGTCAGCCAGGCGTGGTGGCACACACCTTTAATCCCAGAACTCAGGAGGCAAAGGCAGGCGGATTTCTGAGTTCGAGGCCAGCCTGATCTACAAAGTGAGTTCCAGGATAGCCAGAGCTACACAGAGAAATCTTGTCTCAAAAAACCAAAAAAAAAAAAAAAAAAAAAAAAAAAAAGTCCATGCCAGGCATGGTGATATAAAATGGGTACAGGGAACCAAACCATGGCCGTTTGGAAAAGCAGCCAGTGCTCTTCTGCTGAGCTCCATCAGCTGCATCTCTGACTCCTGTATAAACCTGTGTAAGACCCTCAGTCCTTGCAGCCTCGGTGAGCTCTGAGATGTTAGGTTAATGAGAGTACCAGGGACTGAGGCTAGCCATCAGAAGAACATGTTCCAACCACATGGTAACTGCTTGTGCTCTTGTGAGGATGGAAGAGATTCCTGCAGAGGGAACTTAGGGCTGGGGGTGGGGTTGATTTTGGTTTTTAATTATTTAGTTTATTTTATGTGTATGAATGTTTTGCCTCTCTCTCTCTCTCTCTCTCTCTCTCTCTCTCTCTCTCTCTCTCTGTGTGTGTGTGTGTGTGTGTGTGTGTGTGTGTGTGTATTGTGTGCACCCCATTCCTAAGGAAGGTCAGAAAAGGCTATGGGATCTCCCAGAACTGGAGTTTGGATGTTTGTAAACCATCATAATGTAGCCCGGGTGCTCCTAACTCTAGCCCCTCAGTTTGTTTTTAAGTCACTGTGATGGGGCTGAAGAGGTGGCTCAGTAGTTAAGAGTGCAGACTGCTCTTACAGAATAGAATTCAGTTCTCAGCACCCACATCAACTGCCTGTAACTCCAGCTTCAGGAATCTAATGCCTCTGAGCATGTACACACACACACACACACACACACACACACACACACACACAAAGAGAGAGAGAGAGAGAGAGAGAGAGAGAGAGATTTAAAATAATAATAATTTAAAAAAAAGCCCAGAAAGCTGTCACTATGGGCTATAACGGCTGGTGCCTGTAATCGCAGAACTTTGGAGGCAGAAGCAAGAGGATCATCGGAGTTCAGCAGTAGTTTGAGAGCAAGCACAGGGGATCCATTGTGGATTCGGTCTCGAGTTTATGGGAAAGCCTGGATGACAGGAGAGTGTAGGGCCATGAGGTCCACAGAACTCTCAGAGTGTTCACTGTGCTCAGAGCGGCAGCCATGCTGTGCTGTAGCTCCATGTCCTCACCCACTGTCTCTCCCCGCTTAGGTGTGTGGAGTTGCTCCTGAAGTTTGGGGCACAAGTGGATGGTCGGTCTGAAGATGAAGAAGAGACCCCTTTGCACATAGCTGCCCGGCTTGGCCATGTGGAACTAGCAGATCTGCTTCTGAGATGGGGCGCATGTCCTGATGTCCGCAATTCTGAAGGTTGGACACCACTGCTGGCTGCCTGTGACATCCGCTGCCAATCCCCAAAGGATGCCGAGGCCACCACCAACCGCTGTTTTCAACTGTGCCGCTTGCTACTGTCTGTGGGGGCAGATGCCGACGCTGCCAACCAGGACAAGCAGCGACCCCTGCACCTGGCCTGCCGCCATGGCCACTCGGCCGTTGTACAGCTGCTCCTGTCCTGTGGTGTCAGCGCTAATGCCATGGACTACGGGGGACACACGCCTCTGCACTGTGCTCTGCTCGGTCCAACTACAGCAGTGGCCCACAGCCCTGAGCACACAGTGCGAGATCTACTCAATCACGGTGCCGTCCGAGTCTGGCCAGGGGCACTCCCCAAGGTACAGGGGCCGTGGGGCAGGGGTTGGGTTTGTATCTCAAAGCAGCTAGGAGCACTTGAACAGATAGAAGGGCTTCTTCTTCCATGGAACAAGTCATCAAAAGTAAGGGAAGGAATACAGCAGCAACAAGTGCATGTAAACAGGTGTGTGTGTGAGTGCACACGTGTGTGAACGCACTTGAGGAAAGTGAACACCGAGGGTAGTAGGTCAGTTACAAAGGATCAGAAAGACGGAAGAGCCAGGACCGGACCGATGAAGGCAGCAGTGAGGGCTTAGGGGCCTTCTTCAGGCTCTGAGCTGAGGAAGGGAGAGTTTGAAGAGATCTGCCCTGGATATGGGTGAGCCTCCCTGAGGACAGAGCCTGAATCTACTCCCCAAGGCTCAACAAACAGGCTCTGAGCATCTGTGAAGGAATACAATCCTACTTTTTTGAAAGTTTAGGACCCCTAACTTGCCACCCCCACTAGCTATCTCTAGCCTCTGAAAATAGTCTTGACGGTCATCTTCCAGTTTCAATCTTATATTAACTTCCCTGACATGAGTTCTACTTGAGATGCTGGGCTAGGGTGTCCTGGGACGGCCTTGCCCCGCGCTGAGTTGAACTATATTATATAACAAACATTGTAACATGGAGGCTTCTGGGCCTGGAGTGGGGACAGTTGTTCTCCAAAGGGATATGTCAAAGCTAAATTGGCCTTCTGGAAGGGTAACGGCTCTGGTCAGGTCCCTGCTAGCCCAGGCCCTCCCCCAGCCGTCCCTGTTGTCCCTACCTCCCCTTTGCTCACAAACGTAGCAGCATCTGTCTGGATTCCTAAGCAAGACCAAATAATTAAACAGCCTGAGAGTTCGGCAGATTGGTCTCCCCTTTGGGAAAATACAAGAAAATCAACAATTAACACTAATTAATCTCCTATTAACACCAGATAATTAGGAGACGAGCAATTCCCTGTAATCTGACTGCAGTACTGACAGCTAATGATTTCCCCGCCAGGCAGGGCAGAAAGAGGACCTGGTACAGCAGATAGACACCCCAGAACCCCACCACCTCTGCCCCAGAGCCAGCCTGCTTTGGCCTTTAGCTGTCTTGGGGAAAGGATCAGAGTAAAGGACACCTTTTGTCCCTTCTCACAATCTCAGCCCCTCTAGCCTTGGCGAGAGTCCCAACCTCCCAGCAAGGACAACTCTAAGACTCACTCATGTAGCAAGCCAGCCTCTGCAGTTCTCTAGAAACTGGATGCATTGGGCTTGATGCTGGAGAGGCCAGATGTGGGTTGGACTTTGACACTTGTTCCTGTGCTGGCTGTAAGGAAGACTCTGAAATCCTTTGGCTCCCAAGTTCCTAGCATGGCATATAACCTCTGCTGAAGGAGATGGAGAGCTGTAGCATCACAGAGAGGACCAGTGCCTACCAGACAGTGTACACCACCGGGTTGTTCAGCCTGACCATAGCCTGCAAGCTTGGTGACCATGAAGAGTAGGCTCTTTCTTGTGATGGTGCAGCCTTTAATCCCAGCACCGGGGAGGTAGAGGCAGGAGGATCTCTGAGTTCGAGGCCAGCCTGCTCTACAGAGTGAATTCTAGGATAGTCAGGGCTACACAGAGAAACCCTGTTTGGAAAAAAAAAAAAAGAAAAGAGAAGATTAGGCTTTGAGGCTGGGCACCTGTGTGTGTGTAAGTTGCTTAATCTTTCTGTGCCTGTATCATTTGTAAAACAGGGCTCCCTGAACCCTAGGGTTAGTGTAGGAAACAGTTCACGCGTAACTTAGAACAGGCTGTGGTCTACGCATAGTGCTCAGGATGTATTGGCTGGTTTTCTAGAATGAAGCTGAGCACGAGAAAGCTCTTGCTAAGTTGTCAGGAACCTCGTCAATATAAGGAGAGATCAGGCAAGGCAGAGGGCAAGGCTGGTGGCACTCACTGCCTGGGCTTCCTAGAGGTGGGACTTAGCACAGGGACTCCCTGGAGAAAGGGGAGGAACAGAGAAGGTGTTTCCAGCAGAGATGTAATGTAATGCCCCTGGCAGACTAGGCTGACACGGTTCTAATAAACTCTGTTCAGAGACAGGGCAAGAAATGGAGGCACTGGGACATAAAGTCTGGCTTCAGGAGTCCCTGTGCCAGGAGGAAATCTTTCCACCTGCCCCACTACCCACTGGCATCTCCTGGGAAGCAGGGTTTCCCAGGTTCCTGGTGTGTACAGTGGTGCCTGTGATGGGGTGGGTGCAGACGCTCCCCGGGAAGACAGCACAGAGCAGTCTCGTTGCCTCTGCGTGCTGGAATTAAAGGCATAATTTCTTTTTAAACTTAAAACATTCTTACGTGTATGGGCATTTTGCCTTCAGGCATATCTATGTGGCACATACATTTCTGGTCTCTACAGAAGCCAGAAGAGGGCATTGGACGCCTTGGGACTGGAGTTACAATGGTTGTGAACTGCTGTGTAGACGACGGGTCCTCTTCAAGAGCAGCAAGCGCTCTTAACCACTGAGGCAGCCTTCCAGGGAGGGCTTTTGGGTTTTTTTGTTTATTTGTTTGTTTTTTTTTTGTTGTTGTTGTTGTTGTTTTTTAAGATTTATTTTATTTTATTATATGTAAGTACACTGTAGCTGTCCTCAGACACTCCAGAAGAGGGAGCCAGATCTCGTTACGGATGGTTGTGAGCCACCATGTGGTTGCTGGGATTTGAACTTATCACCTTCGGAAGAGCAGTCGGGTGATCTTACCTGCTGAGCCATCTCACCAGCCCCCTGTTTTTTGTTTTTTTAAAGATATTTTCTTTATTTACATTTCAAATGTTATCCTCTTTCCTGGTTTTTCCTCCGGAAACCCCCTCTCCCCTCCCTCCTCCCCCCTCCCCCTGCTCACCAATTCACCCACTCCTGCTTCCTGGCCCTGGCATTCCCTTACACTGGGGCATCGAACCTTCACAGGACCAAGGGCCTCTCCTCCCATTGATGACCGACTAGGCCATCCTCTGCCACATATGCAGCTAGAGCCACCAGTCCCACCATGTGTTTCCTTTGGTCGGTGGTTTAGGTTTAGTTCCACCAACCAAAGAGGGCTTTTGTTTTTATGCGAAGGGTCTCATAAAGGTCTCAGGTAGCCCAGACGAGCCCTGATGACTGACCTGAGACTTGCAATTGAATCAAAGGCTTCAGGCATGCTAGACAGGCTCTACCACACGAGCTGTATCCTCAGCCCCAGCTCTGATTTATTTATTTATTTATTTATTTTCCGAGACAGGGTTTCTCTATATAGCCCTGGCTGTCCTGGAACTCACTCTGTAGATCAGGCTGGCCTCGAACTCAGAAATCCACCTGCCTCTGCTTCCCAAGTGCTGGGATTAAAGGTGTGCGCCACCACTGCCCAGCAGCTCTGATCTTTTTAATACTCTTCGGATGGATGAGTGCGGTGGTGGAGTGAGTGGGAGCCAGGAGCTACTGTGCCAAGCATGCCTGCTACAACGGGCAGGTTCTTACACTCAGCAGGCCTCGGCTTCCCTCACAAGCTGAAGACAATCGCAGTCCATATCTGGTAGAGATGAGGACTAAGGGTCTGTGCCTGCTAGGAGAGGGAACACTAGAGATGCAGTTGTTGATTTCCTGGCGCCCCTCCAGCTGCCAACTCTTCCCTTCCCAGTGTAGAAGCCTGGAGCTAGAGAGAGGTGCTGTTGGCAAGGTGTCTCCTTCTGGAAGCTGTGCTCCACACCTCTTCCCAGCTTCGGTGATTCCCTGGTGCCTTGGCTTGTGCCTAAGGAATCACTTTCACATTCTTGTGGGGACACCTTTGCTTTGACAGGACCCAAACTTGAGATCTATCTAAGGATGGCCTTGAACTTTGTTTTTGGGGGTTTTTTTTTTGGTTTTTCGAGACAGGGTTTCTCTGTATAGCCCTGGCTGTCCTGGAACTCACTTTGTAGACCAGGCTGGCCTCGAACTCAGTGATTCGCCTGCCCCTGCCTCCCGAGTGCTGGGATTAAAGGCGTGCACCACCACGCCCGGCTGGCCTTGAACTTTGATCTTCCCATTTTCTGCTCTTGATTACTGGGACTACGAGCATTCCATCTGACTTATATGGCACTGGAGGTTGACCCTGGGTACCAGACGACCATAGCAATGTGGGTGCTGGGACTCAAAACCATCTTATAACCATCTCTAATTCCAGTTCCAGGGAAACTAACGCCCTCTTCTGGCCTCCAAGGACACTGCACATATGTGGTGCACAGACACATACAAGCAAACTCTCATACATAAATAAATTCAAATTTAAAAATCTTTAAAAATACATAAGCAGGGTTGGTGAGATGGCTCAGCGGGTGGGAGCACCCTACTGCTCTTCTGAAGGTGATAAGTTCAGGTCCCAGCATCCACATGGTGGCTCACAACCATCCGTAACGAGATCTGGCGCCCTCTTCTGGAGTGTCTGAAGACAGCTACAGTGTACTTACATATAATAAATAAAATAAATCTTTAAAAAAATACATAAGCAAACAAAAATACAAACAGAATCAAGCAAATAAAGCCTCATTTTTTTTTTGTTTGTTTGAGACAGGGTTTCTCTGTGTAGCCCTGGCTGTCCTGGAACTCACTTTGTAGACCAGGCTGGCCTCGAACTCAGAAATCTGCCTGCCTCTGCCTCCCAAGTACTGGGATTAAAGGCGTGCGCCACCACGCCCGGCTAAAGCCTCATTTTCAAACGAGATCTCATACATATCAGCTGTTGGGTCTGCAGCGCATTTGGGGGAGAAAGCTGCTGCTCCAGTCACCCTACATGGCCTGTCAGGATCCCCTAACAAATCTCTTCCTCTTGCAGGTGCTGGATCGCTGGTGCATGTCCCCACGGACCATCGAGGTCTTGATGAATACATACTGTGTAGTTCAGCTTCCTGAAGAGGCCAAGGGCTTGGTGCCACCTGAGATTCTACAGGTCCGCGTCCAGGACCCTGAGCACATCACTCACCTTGTCCCTGAGAGACAATACTCCTTGTGGGGCAGCCATGACAGTCCTCTATAGAAATTACTCAACAGCCCATTCCTATCTAGAAAAATACACCTTCGGAGTGAGTTCTGAAAGTTTGTATGAGGTTCTTAGATATGCTCCCAGTGGTTACCTTCCTGGCCCTGTTAGGAGAAGTGGGTGGCGGTGGCGGCTTCCCAAGACTGTCCTCACTGAGTCCTCTCCTCCTGTGTCCAGAAACACCATGGATTCTACTCTTCTCTCTTTGCCTTGGTGAGGCAGCCCAGGTCGCTGCAGCATCTCTGCCGTTGTGCGCTCCGCAGTCACCTGGAGGGCTGCCTGCCCCACGCACTACCACGCCTTCCCCTGCCACCGCGCATGCTCCGCTATCTGCAGCTGGACTTTGAGGATCTTCTCTACTAGGTGAGCTCTGGTTTCTGGAGGCAGCCACTGTGCTGGGGGCTGGGGTGGGCAGGGAGTTAGCAGGAGGCGGGAAGGTTGGAGGATGGTTCTGGCCTGAACCAGCTGCTTCCACAGCCACAAGAATTCCTCGGTGCCTGTCTTTCCTTCCAGGCTTGCTGCCCTGTGAACAAAGCAGACCCCCCACCCCCACCCCAAGGGTATCTCTCGGCAATGAATGATGCAAGTCGGTCCGTCTTCAAGTCAGGAGTGGACGCCTTGATCCACACTTGAGAGAAGAGTCCAGATCAGCACCCAGCTGGTAGTGATGCAGAGGGCACCTGTGCAGATCTGTGTGCGCACTGGAAATCTCTAGGCTGAAGCCCAGAGCAATGGTGCAGGTGTTAGTCCTTGGGAGGCAGAGGCAGGAGGGTGGAGAGTGGCTACATTGTGCTAGGTGGTGAGACTTTGTCTTAAAAAAAAAAAGTCTAAAAGGTCTACAGTTTGTGTGATTTGGTACTGTCTGCAGCAAGCCTCCATCTGCCTGGGTGTGACTCCCTCACACAGAATCACGGTAGGTTAGGTCTTGTGCAGGCTGCCCCACTTCTCCCTTCAGTGCTCAGCAACAGGTCCCAGGCTAACCTGCCTCTCCCCTCACATGCAGTGGGTAATAGCCTCCAGAGTGAGAGCTTATCAGAACAGGTGGCCTGAAGGGTGGGCGGGCAAGGCAGAGGTGTGTGTGTGTAAAGAGAAACTGGTGGTCAGGGGCTGGAGATGGGAAAGCCCCTGGGACAGGGTTCACGGATGTGGAAGACAAAATAACCCTGGCTTGGATGAGGATGGGGGGCCCTCTGCATGGTTAGGAAAACAACCAAATCTACCCACTGCTCACGCCACCTATAGGTTGGGCAGCATCACTCCGTGCACATCTTGTTCTTTTGAATCTGCTTCATTAATTTTTCTATGTAAGGGTGTTTTACCTGATTAGACGTGTATGCATAGAGTAGAATCCCCTGGAACAAGAGTTAAAGATGGTTGTGAGCTGCCATGCTGGAGCTTAGAAAGAGCTGCCAGTGCTCTTGACTTCTGAACCATCATTTATCTCAGTCCCTTTTAATCTGCTTCTTTAAATGTAGCTTTGTGATGGCAAGAGCGTGGAGCTGTCACCAGATCTGAGTTTTACCCTCAGCTTTACCATTAGCTAGTTGTGGAACAAAAGTCTCCTCCCTAGACTCAAGTTTCCTTGTCTGTAAAACGACAGAGCTGGAGCAGTGCCGCTCGCTCACACTGCTGTACCAGGATCCTACAAGCTGGAGGCCGGGGCAGCCTGGGGGCAGGCTGGGGGTGGGGGTGGTGGAGCGGGCTGAGGGCGGAGGGGGGGGAGCGGGCTGGGGGGGGGAGCGGGAACCCAGCTGCAGAGCACCAAGCAAGTGGGTTGGGGGCTGTGATGTCAAGAGTCCCTGGACCCGGGGCTGGTGAGATGGCTCAGCGGGTAAGAGCACCCGACTGCTCTTCCAAAGGTGATGAGTTCAAATCCCAGCAACCACATGGTGGCTTACAACCACCCGTAATGAGATCTGACACCTTCCTCTGGTGCGTCTGAAGTCAGCTAGAGTGTACTTATGTATAATAATAAATGAATCCTTGGGCCAGAGCAAGCGGAGCTGACCGGAGTGAGAGGGGCCGAATGAAGGAAAAAAAAAAAAAAAAAAGAGTCCCTGGACCCAAGTTCCCAGGATTCAGAGCACTTTTCAGCCAGCTACAGGCAGCCAGACTATGTGGGGTGGGGCTTGGAGGAGGGCTTGGCCATAGAGCCAAGTGGACTGGAGGTGGGTGGACTGGCCTCCGAAATTGGCTTTACCATAACTTTGGACAGACTGGCCAGCTTAGGCTTCAAGTGCAAGGACTGGTGAGAGGACTCTGGTACGACCAGAGGGCCCAGGGATTTTGTTTTTGTTTTTGTTTGTTTTTGCACCCTTAGCCATGGAAACGCCAGCCGTCTGGTCCCTGTAGGCCTGCACCTTGCAAGGATAAAGGTTGGGGTCAGAAGATGCTTGAAGTACAGGGAACCCATTGCAGAAGATCCTGAAGTACAGGGAACCCATTGCAGAAGATCCTGAAGTACAGGGAACCCATTGCAGAAGACCCTGAAGTACAGGGAACCCATTGCAGAAGATCCTGAAGTACAGGGAACCCATTGCAGAAGATGCTTTGCCATCCTGGGAGCGTCTCTCTGGAGATGCTGTCTCAGGCCTGGGGTGAGGAGTTCTGGAGGATGTCCTACATTCATTTATTTGCCCATACTTGCCTCCTGTGCTCTAGGCTATGCAAGCACAGGGCTGTGGGGGACACCCTTCTGTCCCCCACTACTCTACTGAAGACACTAGGCACACTAGCTCCCTTATAGTAGTAGGTGCAGAGACGGATGCAAACAGTGATTCGACAGCAACACAGAATGATTTTTGGATTCGGTGAAGGGGAAACCTCTTTGAGAAGGTTGGCATTTAACCTGAGACCCGGATGACAGGACAGGGCCAGCATGGAAGGAGAATGGGAGGAGGGGTGGAAGAGTAACTGGGCCAGTGTTCCTCAGGCTGCCTGGCTGCGAGCGACTGCCTAGAGGAGGAGGAGGAGCATAGAGAATCTACAAGGTCGGTCGGAAGCTACAGCAGCCATCCTGAGATGGGGGGACTAACCTTGGAGTGCTTGCTGGTGGACTACTACATGCCAGAACCACCCAAGGTGCCTCACAGGTTTTTTTTTTTTTTTCTTGAACAACTAGGTGGGTGGAGGTAGTAATTACTAAGGTAAGGAAGCTAGAGAGGTCTGTGTTTGCCAGATTAACCTGTCAGACATGTCAAAGAAGGCGTGTTCAAAGGCCAGACGGACCAATAAGATTGAAGTGCATGAATATGAAACTCTTTCAAGAGGACCGACCCTATTGCCTGGGGCACAACTCTCTATGCATCCTGTTTATGGGTTCTGCGTGTGCTTCTGTTTTCTCCCTTCCACACAGTTCATTTTGTGATCCCTGATCGCTGGGATTAAGGTAGCAAATATAAGGCTGTGAGACACGGTCCTGCCCTCAGAGAATTATCAATACAGCCACGGGGCTATTGCAGAACACGTGTGAGCTGGTTAGAATACAAAGAGTGAGAGAGTGCCTGAGAAGGCTTCCCAAAGGAGTAGACACCTCAGAGGCACCATATCTGGGGAATACTGGGTGTGGGACTCTTTTTCAAGGAGCCAAGAAGGGAAGACAAGGAAGGTGGTACGATGGGTGTCTACCTTCATGCCTCGCCCCTTAAGGAAGCAGCATTAGAAAGGTCCTTCCTGGGGTTAGACAATTCAGACACTTGCAAGCCAGGGAGCTTCCTCCCCAGCCTCCTGGCTGATGGTCCCGCGGGCCCAGAACCTCTCCCTGGTAATTGCTTTCCATAATGTGTTTGCTCCAAACCAATTTCACGCCTCCGTGAGGACTCCGCCCTGCACTGGAGGCGCGGACCTCCCTACTACCAACCTACGCGCCTGTGAACGGGTGGGCTCACACATACCACACTCATTCAACACAACTGATACACCGAGTTTGAGAATCCTGCCACAATAAAGTTGCACATGCCTACATGCATGCACACTAGACTTCAAGACATTCGTGTACAGTCCCCACGCCGAACCTCTCACGGTGGAGTAAGAAGCACTCTGAAGCTTGGACCTCTTGCCTGATTCCAGTTCCTCGGCCCTTGGCACCTCTCCCGACTAACGCCAGGGGGCGCTGCGGCATTCCATGTCTCCCTCGCGCAACTGTAGTTGCGTTCTATTGCCACCAGAGGGTACCCGCGGACAGAAGCCGACGAGGCCCACAGTGGGAGGATACTCCAGCCTGAGTGAGTGAGAGACGCGGACCTGTTGGCTTTAGAACACTTTGCTCGTTCTTTGTGTCTAGGTGTAACGGCCAGCACATGAAGGAGAGACCAGAAGCTGAGGCTTGACATAGGACCAAGAAAAAAGGGTAAATCAAATGATTTATCCAGTTGTAGAGGTGCATGCCTATGGGGGAAATCTCATGTGGTTTGAAACCTGTCTGGTTTACTGGTCTATATACAAGCACTAGGCCAGCCAGGCCACATAGTGAGGCTCTGTTCTTTTCTTTTCTTTTCTTTTCTTTTTTTTTCTTTAAGGGTGGACACATCACTCTATCTTCCTGGCTCCATTTTAGGAAAGATCAGGTACTAGATATTCAGGGATTCACTAACAAAGTAACAAAATTTCTGCTTGTTCAGATCTGATGGGTTTGATGGTACTGGCATCTGTCCTTGGTCCTAAAGTGCTGCTGACAGGGAGGTGGGTCCTTTCTGACTGGGCAGGTAATCCTTCCTTTGTTCCCTGCAGGAGAATTCATTTAGAAGGAGGTAGCCTCTTATTCATGAAATCCTTACTTCTTAGTCAGAGTAGATAATATGCTCCCTCTGTCAAACACAGAGGAGTCGAATAGAGGCCATGGTCGTGTGGCTCAGAGAGGACCAGGACTTCTTCCGACAATGCTCCCCCATTTGCAGTGAGGTCTGAATTTCACCCCAAATGAAAGGGCAGGGAAAGTGGGCTGCAGCAGTCACCCTCCCCCACCCCACCCCACCCCCCACACATGATACTAGCTACTGAATATCAAAGACGGAAACAAGCATGCTTATGATTCCAGCAGGGCAAGGGGTGGATTGAAGATATAAATGGGTTACAGAACTCAGTATCTGTCACACACTTGTGACTGGGTTACATGCTGGGATTTATTGGTACCAAAATATAACCCCCCACCCCTTTGCCAGCTTGAGCAGAGCCTACTGCTCTGAGTATTCGTGCTAGACATACACTCTTGGTTTGAAGTCGATGACATACATTTCTGAGATCAGAAGGTCTTTACCCTTGAGGCCCTGAGAGTGCACAATCCATTCTGTGCCACAGGGAACGGTAGACTGTTTAAGTGTGCATGTACTACCAGTACTTTAGGACAGAGATATTTCAACATATATCCTTTTGAGCTTTTGAAATTTTGTTCCAAGTGATGTTATTACCTATGCAAAAAATGAATGCAATTACTTTTAAAAATGGCTCTTCTCCATGTGTTATTTGATTGGTGCGGAAGCTGTTCATACAGCTTTAATTGCAGTAATTGTAGCTCAAAGTTCCCTCCATAATTCATCAAGTCAATAAGCCTCTATTACATATCCAACACTGTAAAGCCATCAAATCGAGTGCTTGACCTCTCCCTTCTTAAGTACAATACACTTTTGAAGTCTGGTCTTCACCATCAGTACCACGGAAGGCTTGGCTAACTTAACAAAGCTTGCTCAGAAGACTATCTTTAGCCAAAGATGAGCTCTAGCTGTTTATTTGAGCTGCAGCTCCCAGACCTAAGCTAAAGCACCCACGTTTTCTCTAAGGCGGCATCTCCCCAGTCTCGTCTCCTGTGTTCATTGGAAGAATGTAGAATCCAAAGTATATGAAGACTACACAGACTTGACACCATCTTCTTTTCACTTCTCGGATGAGTTCTGAAGGCAGGACCTCCCTCCTCTCCTCCCATTCAGAGAGTCTCACTGTGTACCCATGGCTGGCCTGGTCTCAGGTTCAGACTGGCCTATAACTCCCTAGGTAGCTGAAGGTGACCTTACATTTCTGATCTTCCTACTTCTGAATATCAGCAAGAGTTACCACAAAACCAGTTCAAGCCTTATCTTACTTAATCCTGCCTTGGTGCTACCCTGCTGGCATCATTGTGACAATAGCTCTGCTCATTAGCTAATAAAATACTTCTGCTTGGGACAAATGTCAGAGACCCAGAAATCCCTTCAGCCCAGCTCTGTCCTCTGTAGGAGCTCTCTAGGTTTTCCTCTATATCTAAGTAGACCACTCACACTCCTAAACTACATCCTGTTGAATTTGTCTGGCTTTGCTATTGCTCCTTTTAACTGTGAGGCTCTTCCTGACGGCCCCTGAATAGTTCCCTAGTCCAAAGGCCGCACTTTTGCCGGCCAGGCTTGCTCTCCATTTGCAACTTTGAGCCTCTCTTTTTGCTTGTTCTGTTCTCACTCTCTGACCTGAGGTGCTTATGCAGCCAAAAGCCAATGACTTTTGCCTCTAGAACAACAAGTCTGTTGCTGGGAATCAGAGGAGGGGGACAGTCAAGGCGGAATGGGGGAGGTGAGCAGAGTCATCTGCAATTAGCAGATAATTAGCGCTGCTGACCCTTGGGGCTCATCAGCGCTCCTAGGGCCAGCCCCCAGCAATCAGCCAGGGCAGGTCGAGAGTGTCAGGACCGAGAATGAATAGGGCTCATCAGACGCGCTGGAGCCAGGGAGCCAATCAGGGAAATTAATGGCGAGAGAGAGAGAGAGAGAGAGAGAGAGAGAGAGAGAGAGAGAGAGAGAGGAGAAAATAGACTGGGATAGAGAATCAAAAAGAGAGGAATAGGAATTTTAAAGGAGGCTAAAAGAGAGGAAAGTGAGAGGAAGAAAAAGAATGGAAAGGGTGGAAGAGAGGTGGAGGGGGAAAGGTGAAGGAGGGGGAAGGGTAAGTACTTGGCCCTGGGTGGGCACTCAGGAATTCCCGCAGAAGCGGGAAGTTGGAGATGGAGGAGAAATGAGGGAGAGGGAGCGAGAGCCAGTGCTTAGAGAATCGAGTCCCGGGCAGAGAGTGCGAAGGCACTGGGAAGACAGTAGGAAAGCGGTCGCCGACGAGTGGCCCCCGGCGCGCACGGGGTCCTGGGCGGAGAGCGCGCCCCCTGCTGCCCCGCCCCGCGTCGGGGCTCCTAAGGATTGCCACTCGGTGCGCCCCGAGTCGCTCCTGGCGTCCTGCGCACCCCCGCCCTGCCCTGCCGCGCTCCTCTCGCCCTTCGAGCCGCGCCGAGCCCGGGCCGCGTGGGCTGAGCCGGGAGAAGGTCCGGGCGCGGGGAGGGGACCTGGCCAGCTGCCGCCGCCGCCTCCTCGCCCGCTGCAAACTTTCACAAAGCGGCGGGTCCGGCCTCATCAATCTGCATTAATAATAGTTGGTTGGGCCGCGGGGGGCGGGCGGGGTCCCGGGCCGGCCGGGCCACTGAAAAGGCGCGGGGCGCGGGGCGCGGGAGCCGGGCGCGGCGGCGGGCGGAGGGAGCAAGTGAAGCGTAATTTGAGGAAGATGGATGAGTCCGGAGGGCGACACCCCCAGCCCGCCCGCCCGCCCCCTCCCTCCTTATGAGCGAGAGAGCGCGGCGCCGGAGCCACACTGCGCCGAGCCCGCGCCCCGCCGCCACCTCGGCCCGCGCGCCCGCAGCGAGCCCTGCGTGTCCGCGCGGGGCGCACGGCGGGGCCCGGGCAGCGCCATGCAGAGAGCGGCGGGCGGCGGCGCCCCCGGGGGCAGCGGCGGGAGCAGCGGCGGCCCCGGCGCCGCCTTCTCCATCGACTCGCTCATCGGGCCGCCGCCGCCGCGCTCGGGCCACCTGCTTTACACCGGCTACCCCATGTTCATGCCCTACCGGCCGCTCGTGCTGCCGCAGGCGCTGGCCCCCGCGCCGCTGCCCGCCGGCCTGCCGCCGCTCGCCCCGCTCGCCTCTTTCGCCGGCCGCCTGAGCAACACCTTCTGCGCGGGGCTGGGCCAGGCGGTGCCTTCGATGGTGGCGCTGACCACTGCGCTGCCCAGCTTCGCAGAGCCCCCCGACGCCTACTACGGGCCCCCGGAGCTCGCCGCCGCCGCCGCCTCCACCGCCTCGCGAAGCAACCCGGAGCCCGCGGCCCGGCGCACGGACGGAGCGCTGGATGCTGATGAGCTGCTGCCCGCGCGCGAGAAAGTGACTGAACCCCCGCCGCCCCCGCCTCCGCACTTCTCAGAGACTTTCCCGAGTCTACCGGGTAAGTGCTGGGACCGACACGGGTTTGACCGTCAGGAAGTCCCAGATCCGAGACCGGTCCAAAACTCCCGCCATCTGCTTGGAGCCCTGGAGTGCCGGACTCCAGATCGTACGCGGTGTTCAGTACTGGACATCTCCAGGTCCCAAAGCCCTGCTCTTGCCCCGGAGCGCCTGAAACCTCACCAGCAGCACGTTTCTCACAGCATTATAGTCCACAAGCCTCGCCCCGTCTCTTTTTCAGAATCCCTTCGTTTTTCTCCTCTCGAGGATTGTATTCTTGAGGGCCCCAGCAGGACCCTAGGGTGACAGCATGTTAGGGCAACTGTCAGTTTAGTACGTAGGGACACGTTCTGAATCGATCCCTCAACACTCAAACGATGGGAATGGGCTTTCTGGATGCAGGGCACAAGCAGGGCCTGGTGAGCCTGTGGCTTCCTTCACCTTAGCAGAGGTCACTCTCAGAATTGGAGAACCAGGGAGGGTGCTGGACCAGGGCTGGCCAGGACTGGAGATGCTAAAGGCTGGCAGAGTTGGGTGTGGCATAAAGACTTGGAGTTGAGAAACCTGCTAAGATTCAGCTGAGCCAGCATTTAAGAGCCCTGAGCTCTCCCCGGGAGGATGCCTTCTCCACAGAAACAGGGTGTAGTAAACGAACCCCCATCAGAATCCATTCCCTTGAAGCCCTCTTGTCCTGACTCAGTATCTACTCTAGAGCGGTTTCCTAGCCTGGAAGAGCCAGGTGTGCCGAGATCAAGGTTTCTGCAATCTGGTGAGTTCTAATTAAGAAAGCTAGCCCGTGCAAGGGTAGAGGGCTGGAACTTCCTTCACACTAGGACGAGCCCACTTCTGCTCCTCCGTCCATGGCACTTAGGTTGGGATGGGAAGGACCAGAAGGATTTGGAAGCTGACTATAGTAGAGGCAAGAAGAGGGTCCAAGAATCATTGGCTAGGACGGGCCATTCCTGATGACCAGTCCCTGCCATGAAACTACCCTCAGAGCTGTTCACTCTCAGATGCCAGCGGCTGTCAAGAAGCCTGCCTTCTATTTTTTTTTTTTTTAATTTAGTTCTGGACGTTTTGGCTGTGGGGTTTTTTTCTGCTAATTCCTTTTCCAAACTGGTTGGCCCAAGAGAATCGGAAGTCAGAGCAGCATCTCCTTAGCAGGCTAGAGCTCCCAGAGATAGGAGACAGGATCTTCAAGACCAGAGGGCAGGGCAGAGCTTGGAGGAAGGAAACCGGCAAGAGGTTCCTAAGAAGGAAGGATTGGGATAGGTCAGAAGGGCTGGATACTGAAAAGATGCTGTGGAGGCCACAGAGCAGGAGGCAAAACCAGGCACACATAAGAAAGCCCAGAGCTGGAGGGAGGTGGGAGGAGCCCACAGGTGGAACCAAGCTGAGAGGGTGTGTCCCTATCACAAGAGAACAATCTGCCTCCCCATACAGCCAGCACCCCTCTGTTCTGTCTCTGTATAATGGAGGTTCTCTTCTGAAATAAACCCAACACCAACAATTAAACTAAATACATGGGCAGAGAGGGGAAAGGCAGAAGAGAAATACTGAGAAAGAAGCAAGGAGAGAGCTGTGGTAGGGGTGGGGTCTGGAGAGAGCTGTGGTAGGGGTGGGGTCTGGAGAGAGCTGTGGTAGGGGTGGGGTCTGGAGAGAGCTGTGGTAGGGGTGGGGTCTGGAGAGAGCTGTGGTAGGGGTGGGTCTGGAGAGAGCTGTGGTAGGGGTGGGGTCTGGAGAGAGCTGTGGTAGGGGTGGGTCTGGAGAGAGCTGTGGTAGGGGTGGGGTCTGGAGATTGGGAATAGGGCAGGGACTATTTGTAGGAAGAGGAAGTCGGGCTGGGCTGAAATAAAAGTGAGCAAAGTCACTGAAAAGAGTGTTCGAGGAAGAGAGTTCTGTCATTGGAGAGCTAGGAGAAAGCTAAAGGAAGAGGACAGGCAAGCTGAGTTTCAGTACCAGGAGTGTTATTCTCTAGATGGGGTTTCAGGACTGATGCTATTAGTGGCTGAAGACACAGAAAAAGTAAGGAAGAAAACATCTCCTGATCTAAGAAAATAGAGAGAAAGAGAGAGAGAGAGAGAGAGAGAGAGAGAGAGAGAGAGAGAGAGAGAAGAGAGTTTTGTGTGTGTGTGTATGTGTGTGTATGCGCGTGCATGCGTGCATGCTGCTGTTGAGCCTAGAGAAAGGGCTTTGTTGGCACTATAATGGGAAAGAGACCTGGCAGTGGAGTTTTGACAGTCTCTGTGCCAAAGGTCATGCCCCACCCTGGGAAGATCTATGGTAAAGAACAGTAAAGAAGGCAGGCGTCAGAGGAAACATCTGAGGGTCACAGGGGTGGGGTCCTGGCCTGTGACTTCTCCCTCAGTACGGCTATCCCAGCCCTTTGACAACCACTCACCTACCTTCCTAGGTGTGAGTCGCTGAAATGTTAGGCATAAAATCAGTCCAAGGTATGAGTGCACATGACCACTGATGACGATGAGACACATCTATGGGTGGACTGTCTTGGAGGCCCTGGCCTCAGGCAAGACAGTTCTCTGCTGCGTGTGGTAGAACAGGAACCTTCACAGAAAAGAGTCTGGGTGCAGTGTAGTCCTTAAAGGGACAGAGGAAGAATTGCTTTCCTGGTAGGGACTGGTGGGTGGCACAGCTGGAATTATTGGTCATCCACACTTGTTGAATGGGATAGCTGGGTGTGGTGGCACCTATATCCACGAGGTAGAGGCCGGCAGATGAAGAGGTCAGAGTCAACTATAGCTACATATGTTGGAGGCTAGCCTGGGTTGCTTAAAACCCTATCTTAGAAAAGGAAAGGAAAGGAAAGGAAAGGAAAGGAAACGAAAGGAAAGAAAAGGAAAGAAAAGGAAAGAAAAGAGAAAAACCTTAAAGTGAAGATTGGCTAGTTTAGGGAATGAAAAAGTTCTATTCTTTGGGAATCACAGGAAATTTTCAATTGGTTAAAAATTAAGAAAGATGTCATTCTCTGAGAATTGAGGAAGAAAAGGCCCAGAAATGCATTATAATTTGAGTGCAGGGGTGAAAGCTATGTTAGCAATGAGAAGAAGACCTAAGTGGAGAAATGGTGGCTAGGAAAAGCACTGAGCATGGTAGATTCAGAGAGTTGTAGGCTGGGAGTGTGGGGACAATGGGGCTAACAGGGCAGCCTTTTAATAGAAGTGAAAAAGGCAAGAGGATTTTGGATGGGGTGTTGGGGATTAATATAGATCAATATAGGCTGGGGTGGGAGAGTGCTTCCCTAGCACAGGGCAGGGTATTGAGTTCTGTACACACACAAGCGCATGTGCACACACACACACACACACACACACACACACACACACACACACACACGCACACACACACTACCCTACATGCACATGCCAACAGAAGAATCCAAAGTAGTGACAGCTGACTACCAGACATATCAAGGAAGCCATACATCAATATGTGTACTTTAAAGGTTTTCACTACTCACATTAAAAAGATAAAAGAAAAGGATGCAGTGGGCGGTAACAGTCTTATTTAATAAAATACCGCTTCAGCATGAATCCATACAAATATTTGAATGGCATATTTTGTATCCTCTTTTTAGACTGTTTGAAACCCAGTGCATATTTTACACTCCCACCTCGGCTCTCCTCAGACCAGCTATGTTTCCAGAGCTAATGGTGAGCATATCACATCCTCAGGGTCTGAAAGATCAGGCTCATGAGAGTGCTGGAGGGAGGAGATGCAGACTCTCTGTACCCCAGGAAACATGCAGGAGACCAGACTCAGCCCCAAAGACAGAGCAGGTCAGAGCTGGTCTGAAGGTCTGAGGAAGTGTGCGAGCTCTGGCCAAGCATCATCAGTCACAGCTAACCCGTGTGCCAGACATGGCAAGTGCAGCTGATGACTAGACAGGATGCTGTCTGCTGGGGAGTACTGGGGGAGGGGGACAACAGTCCTTTGGGGGAATGCAGACCAAGACTTCAAAATGAGAATATTTGGAGTGTCCCACTGGAAGGTTGGACCGCTAGAAGGCTGAGACAGCAAGTGGGGGTGGGTGCGCCATGTATAACCAATAGATGGGAGATAAAAACACAAAGAGAGACTAGCCTGAGACAGGACACCAGGTTGGATGCTGGACAAATTAGAATTTTTGTAGCTAGGGCTATGTAAAGGATGCCAGCATGTGTGGGACCAGCCTGAGAGATGCCAGTGTCGTGAGCACCATCTTTTAAAAACTGAACAGGGAAGGATTTGTTAATTTCCGACTAGAGATTGCAGTAATAATGGAAGTCACAGAGGCTACCAGGAAACGTCAGAGGAGCATGCTAGTCAAGGGCTGATTGCTCTAAGCTCGGCACCTGATTGTAGCTAGGAAAGATTTTTAGATAACCATTAATTAATTTCTGAAAAGGTGCCCATTATGACTGTCATGATTTGATATTTACCTGTGAGACGGAAATGAGAAATACTGTACTATAGAGCCAGAGACTTCTGCTGTTCAAAACAAGAGGGGAATGTCTTGTTTTAGGTGACAGAAACCCAGAGTATATGTTCCTAGAACTTTTGAGAAGCTGTGCAGAGAGAGTGACTGTTCTACTGGCTTTTTGCTGTGTTTTGTTTTTGAGAACGGTTTTATTATTCTGTTTCCCAGGCCAAGCTCAGACTCACTGAGTAGCCCAGGCTGGTCTCTGGCTCACAACACTATCTGCCCGAGCCTCCCTCCATGTGTCAGTACTCAGGCTGTGAGCCAATGAGCTCAGCTTGCTCCATCGACTTCCACGTTTTATTTTTATTTTATCTCTCCAAAATATTTTACTTGTATTCATAAATTATGTACATATGTGTGTACAGAAGCCAGAGGAGTGTTGGGTCCCCTGAGGCTGCTTGACTTGGGTGTGGAGGAGAGCAGTGTGTGTTCCTAACCACTGAGCCAACTCTCCAGCTGTTTTTGCTTTTTATTTTGAGACAAGGTCTTATGTATCCTAGGCTGGCTTCAAATTCACCGTGTTCAGGACGATCATGAACTTGAACTTCTGATGTTACAGCCCCAGACAACCTCCACTGACTTTTTTCTCCCTCCCTCCCTCCTTCCTTCCCTTCCTCTCTCTTTTTCTTTTTTTTCTTTCTTTTTTTTTTTTTTTTGAGACAGTTTCTCTGTGTAGCCCTGGCTGTCCTGGGACTCCCTCTGTAGATCAGGCTGGTCTTGAATTCAGAGATCCACTTGCTTTTACCTGCCTAGTGCTGGGATCAAAGGAGTACACACCACCACAGCACAGCTTCACCTTGCTCCTCTCCTCTTCCCTCCCCGCCCCTCCCCTCCCCTCCTCTCCTCCTCCACTCCTCTCCAACAGGATCTCTCCTCCATGTAGCCCCGGCTGACCTGGAACCAGATAGGCCACAGCTCACAGCGCTCCCCCTGCCTCTGCCTCCTCAGTGCTGGCAATGATGGCATGTGTCCCTGTGGTCAGAACTCCATTGACTTTTAAAAGAAGACAAATGAAAGATGGCATCAGCTCTTGCTGTCAAGCCTGAAGCCCTGAGCTTAAACCACTGAGAACTACATGGTGAAAGGAGAATTGGCTCTCAAAAGCTGTCCTTTGTCATCTCTGCTCTTGCACACACATGTCATCTATGCTCATGTACACACATGTCATCACTCACATGTACTCACATGTTACTCATGCTCTGTACACACATGTCATCTGTGCTCACGTTCACACAGACACACTAAATAAACACTGTAATTGTAAAAAATTAGAAAAGACGAATGGTGCCTTAGCTCGATGTGACTAAGGGACATTTACTTGGCCGCTCCATTCTCAGCTTTGTCACTTATTTTTCTGTGTAATTTTGATAAGGCACCTGCTTCAATTAGAGACTATGTTATTGTAGGCCATGTATGTTTAAGACACTTTGGGAGAGCCACTGTCACATAACTTCTTTAGGCTTTATTTTCCTCATCTAGATCAAAAGTTTTCATTGAGGTACTTGTGTGTGTGTTTGCATGAGTGTGTATGTGTGTGTGTGTGTGTGCAAGTGTGTGTGCATGTGCATGTATATGTGTATGTTGTTTGTCTGGTTTTGAGACAGAAACTCATAGCTGGCCTGGAACTTGCTATGTAGTCCAGGCTGACTTTGAACTCACTTTCATCTACCTGCCTCTGGACTAAGGGTGGTGCCACACCCAGCCAATGAAGGAGCCTTTGAAGTTCCTTTCAGTTCCTAGACCAAGTGTTTAAAGTAAGGATCTGAACTCTGAGGACCTCCTGTCAGGAACCTGTGGAGATGGGAGAGTTAAACACCATAGCTCTTGCTGACTCCTAACCAAAAATCAGAGTGTCCTTTAATTTGTGATTGTGGGACAAAATTCATGACTGTCTTAGCAATACAGGAAGTTTTTTTCATGGATAGAAATATATTTCATGAAAGTTTACATTCTTTAGGGAGATTCTGCCTCAAACAAAACCCAGCAAATTTCCAAGATGATTTATTTTATTATTTATTTATTTTATTTTTAATGACATGTACATGTGTGTGACTATGTGTGAGTATTTGCACATAAATAAAGCCTCTGAAGGTAGAAGGATGATTTGGATCCTTTGGACCTGGAGTTATAAGCACTTGTGAACTTGCACAAGTGGCTGTAGGTCTTGGTGACCTCCGTCCTCACCAAGAGCATTGTCACTCTTAGCCCCCAAACCATCCCCCCGGCCCCATCACTGAGTGTAAAAGTGTACTCTGCTTCACAGATAAGAAGGGGCTGCCTTTATCCACCTGCCAGGGAGATCATGGTACAAAGATCATGAAGAACCCTAAGGAGGGACAAATCTCAAAGTTTCTGGCAGCCCTGGGGGATTGGAACTGTGCTGCGGTGTGTGGACTTGTGTGGGGACAAGTAGCTTCTGTGGTGACACACACAAATGTGGAGGTATGTTTCACAGAAGCCTGGAAAGAAGTTGGGCAGTGGTGGTGCACGCCTTTAATCCCAGCACTTAGGAGACAGAGGCCAGGTGAACTTCTGAGTTCGAGGCCAGCCTGGTCTACAGAGTGAGTTCCAGGACAGCCAAGGCTACAGAGAAACCCTGTCTCGAAAAAAAAAAAAAAAAGATAAGATAAGAAAAAAAAAGACTGGGAAGAGAATTCCTTTCCTTTTGTTTGTTTGTTTGTTTTGTCTTTTGGTTTTTGAGGGCAGGGTTTCTCTGTGTAGTCCTGGCCATCCAGAAACTAACTTTGTAGACCAGGCAGGCTGGGCTAGAACTCAGAGATCTGCCTCTCTCTGACTGGGATTAAAGGTGTGTGCTACGCTACCTCTCCCAGTATGGGAAGAGAGGAGGGAGGAGAAGAAAGAGGAGGAGGAGGAGAAGAAGAAGAGATACAGTTATAATAACAATTATAATGGCTGGGCATGGTGAGCATGTCTTTAATGCCAGCTCTCAAGAGGCACAGGCAGGTGCATCCCTGGGAGTTCGAGGCTGGGCTGGTTTATCTAGAAAGTGCCAGGCCAGCCAGGACAAGCCTCTGTCTCAATGCTACAGCTGCTGCTGTTGCTGGTAGTGATGATGATGACAAAGAAGAAAATATTTCAGTTGGAAAGAAGAGAGGATATAATAATATTATGAGCAAAGGGCTTTGTGTTGTGCTAAAGGCTGCTCTAAGAAGCTGTAGGCAAGGGCTCTCCCTCAAAAGTCATTGACCAGTTGGGTCTTTCCATGAGCTGACTTGACATTAGGAATTAGAAATCAGGTGTACAAAAGAAAGAGCCTTACGTGGGCACGCTGAGAGAAGAGTTGCGGTGGAGGTGAGAACAGGATTTGGAGCAGCGGTCCTCAACCTCTGGCTCTCCATCCTTTGGGGGATTGAACAACCCTTTCTCACAGGCTGCCTAAGACCATTGGAAAGCAGGTACTTACTTTATGACTCACAACAGTAGCAAAATTACAGTAATGAGATAGCAACAAAAATAATTTTATGGTTGGGGGTCAGCACAGCATGAGGGACTGCATTAAAGGCTCACAGCATTGATAAGGCTGAGAGCTACTGACTGAGAGGGTGTGGGGCAAAGCCTGGACTGGGTGGAGAGACACTGCTGTGTGTGAGCTGGAGTTAGAGATGGAGGTGTGTCTCAGCCTGTGTGCACAGACGCAGGAAGCCGGGTCCCCTGTTGCACAGGAAGGGCTGGCAGTCGTCAAACTCTGAACATGTGGGAAGAGTTACCAGTTTTGGAGGAATTTGGAGGCACTATTGACTGGGGAAAGGCTGGGGGTGGGGGTGGGGGGAAAGGTAAGTTAAGGGAGGGAGGCTAGCAGGTTGGATTCAGGTATCCTCAGGAGAGACAGCCCCATGCTGGTCAAAGCCACCAATTAGGGTCTCCACTGCCCCCTGGGGAGAGTAAAAGGCTTCCTGAGGCAGAGAGCATCTATATGTGAGGTAGATCCCGGCTGTGGGAACCGTGAGCACGAGGGTCACGGAGGGCCATGAGCAGAAAGCACCATGCAGAGGATGAGGCTAACGGAAATGTTTCTGACCTGGGTAGTAGCAGCAGATTTCCAAACTGTGAAGCGCAGAAAAGAGGGGTCGGAATAGGGGTTGTGGCAAAGCCAGAAGTTCCATGGCGAGCTGTGGGGGGAGACCGTGCAAAGCCCTGAGTGCCAGAGTCCTGTGCACTATGCACATGGACACAGAACGTTAAGACTCTCTTCTTCCTCATCAGTAAAATTACGGCTTTGAATTAAGTTATCATCAAGGCTGTTTCCAGCTGTACAAGTGTTTGGTTTTTTTTTTAATGTGCTTGAGTTTATTGTTTATTTGTTTGCTTGTTTGTCTATTTATTTAAAAGGTGGGATGGGCCTCACAGTTCCAGGCTGGCCCACAGCTCATGATTCTCCTGTCTTATCCTCTCAATTAGCTGGGGTTAGAAGTGGAGCTACCAAGCCTGGTTTATAAGTCTGCATGATCCTTCAGGGTACCCTTATTGATGAGCTGGAGCTATGGCTTGGCCACTGAGAGCACTCGCAGCTCTTGCAGAGGACCTGGATTCAGTTCTCAGCATCAGTTTTGTTGGTTGCTCAAGACTGCCTGTAGCTCTTCCAGAGGACCCAATTTCTCTTCTGATACCCATGGGCTTGTGTGTGTGTGTGTGTGTGTGTGTGTGTGCACATGTAAAATTTAATATATATTAAAGGCACCCTGAACAAGTGGTCTGAGAATTCTGTGCTTCCCAGTGTGGAGTGGCCATGGTTCTCCAGGGGCAGACTGGATGTGCACATAGTGTGGTGACATAAGGCCTGGGTTTAAGACTGAGTTTCCACCAGAGACTGGGGAGGCTGAACCAGGCTGTGTAGTTGAAAACTGGGTGTGTATTTTGTGTGTACCTGGTATGGATGGAGGAGGCAGCGAGAGCAGGGATTGCTGGCTGGGCTGTGCGGTCTGTGCCTGGCCTTTAAATGGTTGCCTGTCCAGTTTGTTTGTTTGTTTTGGTTTTTCGAGACAGGGTTTCTCTGTGTAGCCCTGGCTGTCCTGGAACTCACTCTGTAGACCAGGCTGGCCTCGAAATCAGAAATCCTCCAGCCTCTGCCTCCCACGTGCTGGGATTAAAGGCGTGCACCACCACTGCTCTGCCGGCTCAGTTTATTCTTTATGTCAGATAACACTGGAACATTGTTTCTATACGGAGTGTTAGCAGAGGAAGGAGCTGAGGCACCAGGACAGCTTGTGCCCGGGAATGATGGGCTCAGAGTCACTGTTGCTACTTCTTTGAGGAAAACAGCCAAGGCTAAAGGCGTGCACCACCACTGCCCTGCCGGCTCAGTTTATTCTTTATGTCAGATAACACTGGAACATTGTTTCTATATGGAGTGTTAGCAGAAGAAGGAGCTGAGGCACCAGGACAGCTTGTGCCTGGGATGATGGGCTCAGAGTCACTGTTGCTACTTCTTTGAGGAAAACAGCCAAGGCTAATCTGTGAAACCCCAGTGGCCTTTACCAGAGAAATGAGGGCCACCGCATTATCTCACAGTTACCAGGCAAACAGGAAGACCCCTACATTGAGTCCTGGATGTAAAGGAAGTATCACTGGAGAGCTATGGATGTAGCTCAGCCAGCAGACTGATTGCCTGGCACGTACGACGCCCTGAGCCAGATCCCCAGAGCCAGGTGTGGTGGTACATGCCTTGAATCTAAGCACCGAGGCGTTACAGACAGGAGGTTCAAGGTCATCCTTAACAAATAGTAAACAGTGAGGGATTGAGGCCAGCCAAGAGCTATATGAGAACCTGTAGGGGTGGGTGGAGGCTGCTGGAGAGGTGGCTCAGCAGATCAGAGTACTGGGTTTAGTTCCCATCACCCACATGATAGCTACAACCTCTAGTAACTGCAATACCAGAGGATCCAACACTGCCTTCTGGTCTCCATGGGCACCAGACACACATGTAGTAAACAGATATTCATTGAGGCAAAACACCTATACACAGAAAAATAAATTAAAAGTTAATTAATTAAAAGGAAAAATCATCATTGTCTTAGTTCTTAGATGATAGCTTTCTACAAAATTCTGTTGTGAGGGGTCTCTTTACTGGGAGTGGCATAGAACGAGATAACATTATTATTATTTCTGGGGTGGTGGCAGACACAGTAGTCTGAGGACTTTATAGGAGACAGGCAGAATGGGATATCTCGCTGACTCTAATACAGGTTCAAATTTGCCTTTGCCTTCTCTTGCTTTGTGGGGAGGGGACAGAGACTGGCTTTGTAGGCCAGGCTAGCCCTGAGCCATGGTCTTCCTGCCCCAGGCTCCCAAGGAGTGGGATTCCAGATGCAAGCCACCATGCTCATGTCTGGCTCTCTCTTTTCTGTAGGCTTCCTAGTTGCTCTCCAATTTTGGCCTCAGTCTCTCTCCTGTGCCGCACTGGGACCTGATCTCTCCTCCTTTCCAGACTTTCCTCTTCATCAGAATTCCTATGCTCTTAGGTGTGTGTTTCAGTTTGATGCTATTGATTGGATGACAGTAATGCCTAGCCTGGTGGGTTATGGAGAGGTTTAAAGTCTAAATGAATTCCAGATTAGGTGGGGCGCTCCAGGGCGTGGGGCAGGGTTGTTTTGGATGGAACGTTGTAAGTGTGGGGTGAGGGGCTCTTCTTGTAGAAGGTGTAGTCTACCAGGAGAAGATTGTCTTCCAGGCAGCTAGGAGGACCTCAAAGCCCACCCTCACAGTGACACACTTCCTCCAACAAGGTCACCCTCCTAATAGTGCCACTCTTTGGGCCAAGCATTCATACACATGAGTCTATGGGGGCCAAACCTATTCAAACCACTACATGACTGTTTGTATGGCCCATGGGTATGTGCATGTGAATGCAGATGCCCACAAGGGACCTACCACCCTGGACCTAGCCATTGTGAGCCACCTGAAGTAGGTACTCAGAACTGAACTCAGGTCCTCTGCAAGATATGCCGTCAGCCGCTGAGCCACCTCTCCAGACCTAGGAAATACATTTTCAAAAAAAAGGGAAAGCTAACTGGTAAGATCCCATCACGTAAGCTAGTAGGAGCAAGAACGATTCAGTGGGAATTTTGCCTTGGAAATGTTGGGAGAACTCACATCCTAAAAACAGTGTGATGCTTGGTGAGGTCTTCTTCTGTGGCAATTTCAGGAATCGTCTGTGAGTGCATTAGGTGTGATTTGGTAATTAAATTAGAGCCTGTGTGTGTGTGTGTGTGTGTGTGTGTGTGTGTGTGTGAAGGAAATCAAGCTTACATTTGAATTTGATAAGAAGATTATTTAGGTCTGGAGAAGTGGCTCGGCAGTCAAGAGCACTGGCTGCTTTTTCTAGAGGACCTGGCTTCAATTTCTAGCACATGGTGACTCACAGCTGTCTATAACTCCATATCCAGGGATTTTGGTGTTCTCTTCTGGTCCCCTTGGTCGTCAGGCACACACTTGGTACAAAGACATGGTTGCAGACAAAACAGTCACACACATAAAAATAAACAAAAACTTTAAAACGATTTTCTATTGGGGGCGGGTAACTGGGAAGGAGCTGTGACTTCCAGTTGGGGAAAGGCCCAGATGGGTAGGGATCCCTGAGAGGGAGATGCAGGGACATGGTGCAATGTCCCTGGCTGTGGGACTTAGAAAATCACTTAATCTCTCCGTAATTCCATTTCCTTTACCTGGAAACAAGATTAGTGACTCTGTGTCTGTGCCGATGGAGGAGAGCAGCTGCACCTCAGCAAGTGCCTCAGGATAAAGAAAACACACATAGAAAAAAGCCCAGGGTTACACAAGGGCATTCTGCAGTGGTCATGTTAGAGTCCCTGAAAGGTCGCTGGCTCTGAAGTGGCCTGGGAGCCTACTTTGCTTTCTGATGTTGCATAAAACATTCTGAGCAAAAGCAGTTTGGGAGGAAAGGGGTTTTATGGCTTCTGTGTCCTAATCACAGTCTATCATCGGGGGAGCCAGGACAAGAACTTAAGAATTGAAGCAAAGGCCACAGAGGGACACTGCTTACAGGCTTACTCCTCATGGCTTGCTCAGTCTGCTTTCTTATAGAACCCAAGATGGCCTGCTCAAGGCTAGGTACCACTGCCTGAAGTGGTCTGGGTCCTCTCAATCATTAACCAAGAAAATATCCTCAAAGACATACCCACAGCCCAATCTAATGGAGGAAGTCCCTCCATTAGATTCTCTCTTCTCAGACAATTCTAGCTTATGTCAAGATAGAAGAACTAACTGGGACATGTGGGGACTCAGAACTACCCTGAGCTTGTCACAAAGCTGTGAGAGGCAGGGTGGCAGTGTTCTAGTGAAAGCTCCATTTGTGAGAAGCAAGGAATGTGGACGGATGGGAAAATAGTAATGAGAGACATGGATGCCCTCCATGGCATAGCAGGGTCCAGAGAGACCGTGGCCTGCTGACCCTGTGCAAATCCCTGAAAGGAACCAGATGAGTCAGAATCGGAAGGTGGCCCTGGCCTGCAGAGGGGAGGGGTTCAGTCATGGCTCCTGGATGGAAAGTACAGGTGTCTTTGGAGAACTGACCCCACCTGCTGGGAAAAGGCTGAGTGGCTGGGGAGTAGGAGAAGGGGTAGGTAGCCCTTGTCTGAAGAAGGGCCTTCATCTCATCATCCTTGGTGACCCCAGTGCAGGTTCCCCTCTTTAGCAGGCAAGTCCGGGGCTGCCCAAGGCTGGCCTCAAACTCCATGCAGCCTTGACCTCCCTGGTGCCAGGATTTCAGAAAGGCACTGCCAAGGACACCTTGACACTGTATTCCCTCCATGGGGAAACACCTCCCATAGGTTCCATGTGGCCGCTGAGCTCCTCTCTACCCCGGCTGAACCTTTTTTCCATTTATTTCTGAGATTATTATATAATTACAGCATCTCTCCCTTCCCTCTCCTCTTGCTCTCTTGCAAATTCTGGACCTCTTTTTTCATTAATTATTATGCATGCATGCATGCATGTACAGTCATACATATTACTAAACACCCCTGCTCGGTCTGTATCACATTACACGTATGTGCTTTCAGGGCTCATTACTTGTTACTGGATAGCCAACTGGCGTGCTCTTCTCGGGAGAAGACTATTTCTCCCGCTCTCTGCATTCCTTAGTTGCCTGTTTTCCCTCCATGGGACTCCTCTGTCTCTGGAGCCGCCGCCCTTCCGCCCTTCCGCCCTTCCGCCCTTCCGCCCTTCCGCCCTTCCGCCCTTCCTGCGGGAGCAGCCCCTGTCCTGAGTGCGGAGTCTGGATTCAGGGGGTGGGTGGGGGCAGCTCTCTTGCATCAGCTCTCTGTGTAACTGTAGTTCAAGCTTTGTGATTTCCGGTTCCCAGGAAGATAACTCCATGAGGAGCTGTCCCATGAACTCTGCCTGTTTCCAGCTAACCAGCCAGAGACAGGATTCTCCACAGGCTCTGAACTCACAGGGAGCCTAGCACACTCTGGCACCATGCAACATCCTCACACACAAGGTCAGGACCTTTCTGCCTTCTTGGCCACGGCCCTAGCAGTTAGGTTACTCGCACTTGAAAACCTTCTTTCATTTTGTTGAAGATTTCCTCCACAAGAATCATTATTTTCCATTATAAGATGTTGGGGGCGGGGGCGGCGGGGCAGCTGCTGGAGAGATGGCTCAGTGGTTAAGAGCACTGACTGCTCTTCCAAAGGTCTTAAGTTCAATTCCCAGCAGCCACATGATGGCTCACAACCATATGTAATGGGATCCAATGCCCTCTTCTGGTGTGTCTGACAGTTATAGTGTACTCATATACATAAAATAAATCTTTTTTTAAAAAAAAGATGTTAATGGAAGTTGGCCATGCTAACTAATGCCTTTAATCCCAGCACTGAGGAGGCAGAGGCAGGTGGATCTCTGTGAGTTTGAGTCCAGGCTGGTCTAGAGAAAGTACCAGGACAATCAGGGCTACTTAGAGAAACAAGGCCTCAAAAACAAAACAAAAACAAAAACAACCCTCCCAAAACAAAAACAAAACAAGCAACACAACAATCAAAAGGAAGTTCAGTGGTGTCCTGTTTTGTCAACCAAGTCCATTTTCAGCTGGAAACTGACTTTTGTGGATCTGACATCTATCTAGTCCAATTTCTCTAAATTGAACTTTGCAAATAAAAAGTTTATCAGAAGCTGGGCGTGGTGGCGCACACCTTTAATCCCAGCACTTGGGAGGCAGAGGCAGGCAGATTTCTGAGTTCGAGGCCAGCCTGGTCTACAGAGTGAGTTACAGGACAGCCAGGGCTACATCGAGTAACCCTGTCTCGGAAAAAAAAAAAAAAAAAAAAGTTTATCAGAAAGGTTTGACAGCTAGGCCTGGTAAACCCTACCCATGCATGCAATTCCTCAGGAGGTAGAAACCGGAGCTGCAAGCTCAGGGCAGCCGGACCTCCATAGGGAGCTCCAAGCACACAGATACTCTGAGAGAGACTCATCGCTCGCTAGAGAGCCACAAGCTTAGAGCTTCTGCTAGTGTTCAGTCATCAACAAAAATGTGTTGTTGGAGGTTTTTGTCTTGACGCTTTCACCATTAATATTCATTACAAAGCAGATAAATGGAAGCTTGCTTTTCTCTTTTTAAAAGCAGGGGCTTATTTTACAGTCCTGGCTGAGAGACTCACTGTGTGTATCAGAGCAGCCCTGAATTCATAAAGATACGCCTGCTTCTGCTTCCCAGGTGTTGGGATAAAAGGTGTGCGCCACCATAATACCACACCCAGCTGCGTTTTCGCCCTCCCTCCCTCCCTCCCTCCCTCCCTCCCTCTCTGCCTCCCTCCCTCTCTGCCTCCCTCCCTCCCTTCTTTCTTTTATTAAAAAAGATTTATTCGTTTTAATTTTTTTCTAGTATAGAATAGAATTTATTTGGAGGCATGGGAGGGGGAGTAGAGGCGGGGGTCGGTCCAGGAACACATGGAGAGAGGAGTGGGAAGGAGAAGGGGAGAGAGGGTGAGAAGGGCCTGAGAGAGAGAGGAAAGGGTCAGAGAGACTATTCATTTTCTTTTATGTGTGAGTGTTCTGCCTGTATGTGTGTGGGTGTACCACATACATCCTTGATGCCCAAGAAGGTCAAAAGAGGGCACTGGATCCCCTAGAGCTGGGGTTAGGAATGATTGTGATGAGCCATCTCTCCAGCCCCTGCATTTTCTTCCTAAGTTCTGTGGAAATGGTAAGCTACCTGGGCCGCCTGCCTGCCTGCCTTTCTTCCATGGGTAGCTGAGTAGCTCATTCATTCCTGGTTGCTGACTCCGTCCCAGTTCTCAGTGCGCCCTCTTCTGGTGGAGCAAAGAGCAAGAGACAGCCACATACACGTCAGTGCTGGGGGTCGGGGGCGGTACTGTTTAACCTCCCACCCCCATCTTACCTGTCTCTACGAAGCCCCGCCTTTCACTGTCTGCTCCACCATTTTGTTTCTCTGCCACTTCTGTCTGGCTTCAGCCTCCCTCGGGCTGCCGGCATTCTCCTTTCCTTCTTCCCTCTTGTAGATCTCCTCATTGTTCCAAAAGCTGTCCTTGGAGGCTGGTGGTGGCTGTGTGTTCCTCTCAGTTGCCCCACCCCCACCCCGATCTAGAGGTAGCTTATCAGAGTCTTCAATGTCACGATCATAAAGGCGCAGACAGAAACTCTTGCCCCTGCCACTCAGTGTCCCACAGGGATCAAGAAACAGAGAGAGGCCATGAACCCTCACTCCATGTGTGGCTTTAAAAGCGGCACTGAGGGTGGCCTGCTTGTGTGGGCTGAAGTTACTGGGTCTGTCTGAAGACAGAGGGATGGATGAGATTATCTCAGGAGGGCTCTGCCAGACCGAGGAGCTGGGAGCCTCCTCTCAATCATCATCAATTTAGATTTATTGGACGTCCCCTGAGGGCTTGGCACTGCACTAAATGATTCTATCCTTCAAGCCCTGAAATCCAGTTTCTGGCTTTTTAACACTGTTTAAAACACTGCACTACTGGGCTACATTTTTGTTAACATATTATGAATTGCTACAAAGTATGTTTTAAAAATTGAAACCACAGGACTTAGAAGTGAAGAAAATTCCCAAGGCCATTACTCTTAGCACCAGAAGATCCTGTGACATTCCTCTGTGCATGGGCAGGTCTGAGGCACACTGGACAGAAGGTAGGGTGATAAAAGAAGAGGAGGGGTCCATTCTGGGGCTGGGAATGGGTAGAGTTGAAGCGGGTATCTCAGAAGAGAACCGATGAGGTAGGTGGGTAGTGCATGCACATGCTGGAAATAGCTGTTTTATTATGTTAAGTATTTATTTTTTAGAGATTTATTTATTTATTTTATAGGTAATTTTTTTTTTTCCGAGACAGGGTTTCTCTGTATAGCCCTGGCTGTCCTGGAACTCACTTTGTAGACCAGGCTGGCCTCGAACTCAGAAACCCACCTGCCTCTGCCTCCCAAGTGCTGGGATTAAAGGCATGTGCCACCATGCCCGGCGCACCACCATGGCCCGGCAGGTAATTTTTAAGATCCCAAAGCCACAACTGTGAGTAAGATATGACTGAAATCTATATTTTCATGAAGTTTATATTCTAATAGGAAGAGACATAAGGTTTCTTTTTAGATTTATTTATTTACTAATGTATGAGTACTCTGTCTGCATGTAACACCTGTGTGCCAGAAAAGGGAATCATATCCCATTACAGATGGTTGTGAGCCACCACGTGGGTGCTGGGAATTGAACTCAGGACCTCTGGAAGAGCATCCAGTGCTCTTAACCACTGAGCCATCTCTCCAGCTCCAGACATGGCTTAAAAAAAAAAAAAATAAAGTGACTAACATTAATGTCGCATGCTGTGGCAGCAGATGAGTCCAAGAAGCATCTTAAGTCCAAGAGGATGGAGGAAGAAGAGCCAGTCTCAGGGGTGGAGGAAGGAGCTGATGCTTGATCTCAAGGAGTAGGATGCTCCTGACAGAGGGAAGGCTGGGGACGGGTAGGGACAGAAGACAGGGAGACCTTTAGAAGGAGCCAGGCTGGTAAGGAGGTGGCAAGAAAGGGTCCTGCTCTGGGCAGGTATGAGAGACAGATCTGTGGGGGGGTTGAATGGGACCTCAAGAGGAAGAAACAACTACCAACTGGTGTCATGGTGGAGTTTGAAGAAGGGCAAGCATCTCGAAGGTGAAAGAAAGGTTGAGGTTTCCATTTGGACCTCGAGAAGTCTGAGTCTGTGGAAATGAGAAAAAAGTGAACAAGACCCCTTAGTAAGAGGAAGGAGGGTACCCATGTCCTGAATCTCCAACAAAAGATCGATTGGTTTTTATTTCATTATATATCTATATGAGTACCTACATGTATGTCTGTGCTCCCTGTGCATGCAGTACCCAGAAAGAACAGAAGAGGGCATCAGATCCCTTGGAACTATAGTTACAGATGGTTGTGAGCCACCTTGTTGATGGGCACTGGGAATAGAACCCTAATTCTCTGCAAGAACAGCCAGGGCTCTTAACCGCTGAGCCATCTCTCCAGCCTCCAGGCCCTAAATCTCACCATGTCTGTGTCCAGGGCTGAGGTCAGAAAGGAAGTGTGGCTGATGTGTGAGTGTGGTAAGGTATATCGTCCATATCTGGACATCCCTGGGGATTGGTGATTTTTTTAGATAGAATGAAGCACCTGAATAGCAAGCTGCTTGTGAGAAGATAAGAGGCAGTTTGGAGCCTGGCTGGCCTGCTGCAAGCTGGGGCAGGGGCAATATGAAGATGCTGACTGCAGTGGTGGCATCAGGGGACATGGCCTCAGAGGCAAAAGCCTCCAAGGATCCTGAGGGAAAGCAGCAGGCATGAAGGAACAGGTGTGGACTCATTGGGAGAAAACAGGTTGCTGACTAGGCCCAGTGGGAGAGGCTGGAGAAGCCAGGACCATTCTCATCTGCCTGCGTGCAGGATGCTCTGACTCTGTGCATGCCCTCCCCCACACATCATCCACTGCACCCAGCATCCCGTCTGCTCTGAGCTGTGCTCTGAGCATGCCTCGGGAGTGGGAGTGTGTGATGTGGAGATGGGCTGCATTACTATTCTCATGCAGTCCTGCCTTCACTGAACTCCTAAGTTACAGCATCCTTGTGTTCTTCACTGGGTGGTGGGCTGTCTTTTGGATTTCTGTTGTGTCCTTAGGCAGAAAAAAAAAAGGGAGTTTGTAAAACTTAAACACTGAAAAAAATATTTAAAGGAAATTACTTTGTGTGTGTGCTCGTGTGTGTGCGCACTTGAGTTTGGTGTGTGCAGATGTGTGGTGTGTACTTGTGTGCAGTGTGTGCAGGTACTAGACTGCATGGTTCATGTAGAAGCTGTAGGTTGATGTCAGGATTTCTTCCTTAAATCAGTTCTCCATTTTATTGCTGTTTTAATTACATTTTTAAAAAGATTTATTTATTTATTATATGTAAATACACTTTAGCTGACTTCAGACACTCCAGAAAAGGACGTCAGATCTCATTATGGATGGTTGTGAGCCACCATGTGGTTGCTGGGATTTGAACTCATGACCTTTGGAAGAGCAGTCAGTGCTCTTACCTGCTGAGCCATCTCACCAGCCCTTAATTACATTTTCAAGTGTGTGTGTGTGTGTGTGTGTGTGTGTGTGTGTGTGTGTGTGTGTGTGTTGAGGGACATATTAGAAAGAATGATAAGTTCCTGTGCTACACACTGCTACTATCAGCCCCAGTGGTCTTGCTGGCCAGTTCTTACCTCATGGAGACACTGACTCAGAGCTCCAAAATCTCTCCACCCTGCTTGTTAAGCTCCCACTGGCGGGTTGTTATCATAGTAGCCCCGTGCTCCAAACTCCCCACAGCCTCTGTGGTGCACCTCAGGCAAACCCACGCTTTGCCACTGTACCTTTCTCTCTTGAACCCAGTCAAACTGCCGCGTAAAGGAAAACGCTGCACAAACTCAGTTCAGAAACAATGGTAACTCAATCTCTGGGTGCAACAGCTAGAATGCTAAGCTTGTACACCATATTAAATCTAAATCCCCGAAGCCATCTAACCCAGAAGAGTAGTAGTAGTAATCTACTACTAGTAGCCACATCTTGTCCTGTCGCTATCTCCATCCAAAAAGCCCCTAACTCTCTCCTGCTTCCTCTCTTCCTCTGTCCAACCTGGAAGACCCGTCTACTCGCCCAGTGATTGATTCCTTTATTCACTAGGTGGTTATTATTCGTTAGGTGGTCATTCAGTGGTTCACAAGAAGTCACCTGAGTAGGTAACTCTTTCCTCGTTCCAGACAACCCCTCCTGGGAAAGCAGAATTAGCATCAAAATACAACAGCAACAGGGCCACCCACAACATATTGGAGTCAGGGTCTCTCACTAAAACCAGAGCTTATTGTTTCAGCCAGACTGGTTAAGTGGTGGGATCCGTCTGTCTCTGTCTTACACACATCGAGGGTTACGGTGTGGGCCACCACACCTGACCAGCTGTGGCTCCTTATGTTGGTGCTGCAGATCTACACTGAGTCCCTCATGCTTGCACAGCGAGCGTTTGCCTGCTGCCTTCTCCCCATCCCTGAAAGCATCCGACATGCCACGCATGCAGTCATGACATCAGTGGGTATGATAAAGCCAGTGAATGATTTCCCTTTAGAACTGACTGCAGGTTAAAATGTTTCTACCCTGGGAGAACAGTCGCCCACTAGGAGTCAAAAGTCTTCCCACATCCGTTGCCTTCTCTAGTTTCTCCTCATCAGCTGTCTGCCTCTGCCTCCTGCTGTTCCCCCTGACCTTCTCTGTGCACACCATTCTCCTCTTATGGATCCCCAAGAAGCTTCCACTAGGACTGTTGAAGCAGCCTGAGCAGGAAAGAGATGGTAGTGTGCTACAATCAAGGATGAGCCAGGGGACCAGGGGGGCAAGTGACAGACAGGGAGAAGGTGTGACCACAGATATAAGGAGGTGGCAGTGCTGGGGACTTTTCCAACAGGGGGGTTTAGTTAAGAACACGACATCAGTGGGTATGATAAAGACCATACCTGGGACCTAGTCTAGTACGCGTGTCTGAGAGTCAGGATACCTCTTGCTCTTAGGCTGTCGAGGACTCCTGGGAGGACACAACCCACATCCAGCTCCCACGTCCTGGGACTGCAGGGCTGGATATGGAAGCCTGGTGTAAGTGCAACACTGGGCCTTGGATAGGTACTTCACTGATACCTGGGGGGCAGTAGTGGGCATGCAATGGGGTGGTGGGAACGTTGGGGGGCCGCTGTTATACACAGTGCCTCCCTACTTTTCCATAGTGAAGTCTGCTGGTTAAAAACCTTTTTTTCCCTAATTCTTTGTCTCTCCTAAACCTTTTCCCGCTGCTCATTGGGTGTCCATCCTGTCTCCTTCTGACCCATCTCTTCTTCTCTGAATGTGTTTTTCCTATTGGCAATTGATCATTCCCAACCATGCTTCCACGTGCCTTTTCCAAAACACCTTCTCCTTGCCCTTCCTTCTCCATATATCTGTTCTCCACCCCACCCCTCTCTACCCCCACAGCAGAGGGGAAGGTGTACAGCTCAGATGAGGAGAAGCTAGAGCCCCCAGCAGGAGACCCAGCAGGCAGCGAGCAGGAGGAAGAGGGCTCAGGCGGTGACAGCGAGGACAGCTTCCTGGACAGTTCTGCAGGGGGCCCAGGGGCTCTTCTGGGACCTAAACCGAAGCTAAAGGGAAGCCTGGGGACTGGAGCTGAGGAGGGGACACCAGTGGCCACAGGGGTCACCACGCCTGGGGGGAAAAGCCGAAGGCGGCGCACAGCCTTCACCAGTGAGCAGCTTTTGGAGCTGGAGAAGGAGTTTCACTGCAAGAAATACCTGAGTCTGACAGAGCGCTCCCAGATCGCCCACGCCCTCAAGCTCAGTGAAGTGCAGGTGAAGATCTGGTTTCAGAACCGCCGGGCCAAGTGGAAGCGCATCAAGGCTGGCAATGTGAGTAGCCGTTCTGGGGAGCCCGTGAGGAACCCCAAGATTGTAGTGCCCATACCTGTGCACGTCAACAGGTTTGCTGTGCGCAGCCAGCACCAACCGATGGAGCAAGGAGCCCGGCCTTGACCGAGCTCCCGGGGACCGGAAGTCACAGGATCTGAACCTGTGCCTGCCCAAGACTCACTGGGTACTGCAGCCTAGAGGGGTCTGGTGAACCCTGCTCCGGGAGAGGCCAGCGTATTCCCGGGACACAAGACTATTTGGCCTGAGACTGTTCTAGAGACCTCAGGACTAGGGGTCTCAGGTATTCCCGGGACACAAGACTATTTGGCCTGAGACTGTTCTAGAGACCTCAGAACTAGGGGTCTCAGGGATGCAGCGTTCATTTTGATCCAGGAGGGCTTTCTGGAGCAGAAGTGGATTCCTGAGGTGGGGCTATGAAATGCCCAGGGCTCAGAGGGTTCCGTGGCTAAGGCCTGAGGGGGCAACTTCTGACAAGGGGGGTGGGGAGGTCCTGGTGATACCAGCCTGGGGCCATAGTTCCTTATTTATTTTGTGTAAAGTTTGTATATATGGAACTATTTTGTCTTTGTCTGTCTGTATCCCAAAAGGGGACTGGGAAATTGTTTCCTTGACCATCACCCACTTTGTCCAGCCCTACTGCTTTGTTGCTTTAGCACAAGGACATGCAAGGGCATGAAATGGAACTGTCATGGCCAATATGGGGGTCATCAGCAGTTCCCTCGTCACTCCACAGTGTATTCCCACACCTCCTGTTTCCACTGGGCTACTGCACCCTCACTTCCTGTGAACAAACCTGTCTGCTTCTGGTGTCTTCTCTTTGGGAGAAGCGGCACACTTCAGGAAGAGACACATTTCAGTTTGCACTGAAGGGAGACCCCTAGTTTAGCTTGGAGAACATGCAAGCTATCTACATAGAAGATGCTGTCCGGTCAGTGATTAAGGCAGGACAGGAAGCTCATTCCACCACCTGAGCTAGACAGTAGGTGCTTCCTTTACAGGGGCACACAGCCTCATTTCTGTCTTCCTCTCTTTTATATGCCAGAGCCTGGGGCAGAGGCTCACTGCCTGTCTGTTCTTGCAACTTTAGCTGTGTTTTCTCCTGTCCATTCCATTGTGAAGTTGGGTTCCCACCAGCCTCTTCCATTACAGAAAGATAGGCTGAAAGAAGCCACTGTCAGGTGGACAGGACATGGGTGAGTCCAAGAGGGTGGAGGCAGAGATTATGAGATGAGGTAAACCCCACAACCAGGCTCTAGGTATCTGCAGAGACCTTAGGGAAAGAAGATTGTTACAGAACCCCACTTGTGGCTGCTGTCATGGTTAACTAGCTTTTGTGGGACAAACAAGGTCTGTGGATTAGGGGGAAAGGAATAAAGACGAAGAAACTCTGGATAAAGCAGTTGCCGGCAAGGGAGGGGAGCAAGCAAACACACTCACATTCCTCACCTGCCTTACAGGCCACTCTCAGCACTGGCGAGCTGTGGGGTCGAACTAGTCAACATAGCATTCAGTCAGCTGTTGAATGCATCTTGTGAGACAAAGGTGGTCTCTGTCCTTGGTACTCCATTTCTCCCAAGCAACTTTCTAGTGAGGCTACAGATCTGGAGTAGGCGGTCTCTCTTGTCAGGCTTGGCCCAGCTCATTCCTAGCCAGGGTTACCTCAGAGTCAACTCTCTGCTCTACACAGGAGAAGCCAAGGTGGAGGTTAAACTGTTGCCTCTTCAGCAGAGTTGCTGTCCAGGTCGGGGGAGTGGCCAGCGCCCAGGTTTCTGGCTTCCCACATAGCTGCAACAGTGCTAACCAGAGGAAGCCAGCCCAAGCAACTTGGTTTTGGGGAGTCTGGGGAGCTAGTATGTCCTGTACCTACACGGTACTGCCCAGATTTTGCCCTCTGTAAGGATCTTAATAACTTGAAAAGGGGACTGTGGATAAAATAAAAAATGAAATCAAATCCGGTTTCCTCTCACTGGTGTTGATTATTAACTGACATGCGGGTGAGTGTCCAGGCACAGCTTTCGGGCCTAGCACATGAACACCTGTTCAAGATATTTCAGAAGACACGGGCCACTCAGGAAGGTGGGCCCAGGAACAGGAAAACAGATCCAACACCAAAACATAATATTGTCATCTTTTATAGATTAAGAGAGGCATTTCCATGGGTTTTTTTCAAGATTAAAGAGGTTTAGCATAAAGAGTGGGCACCAGAGTCCTTCTCCCAGCTTTGCTCAGCAGGTTAAGCTTCCAAGGCTCCCGGACACTGGAGGCAGAGGTGGCTCTGGGCCACCAGCACCCTGCCCCTCCCAGCCAGCCACAGTCACTGACTCCGCCACCCCAGCGACACCTCCAAGCATTCCTGGATGCTGCTGAACTTCAGCCTCCTCAACGCTGGCCTGGGCAGGGTGTGGCTGCCAAACAGGGCACTGCTGACAGCGTGCAAGGAGGGTTTTGAGAAGTGGGCAGGGGCAGGGGCAGGGGCAGGGGCAGGTTACACACAGCAGGAAGCAGAGCCTGTCTCCGGTCAGGCATGTTCACCCTGCCATACAACATCCCTGACAAGGAAGACTGGAGGTGACTGAGAGCAGGGCCAGCAAATCCTAAGACTACAGGAGCAGAGCTTTGAGGGAGGGCACCCGAGCAGCTCAGGGGCACAGAGGCACCAAAGGAGAAAGGAGGCCACACATACAGCCTGCTTTATTGGCTCATCATACACACACACCACGTATATACACCAACATAAATATTCCAATGTACAAATTTTACATGGGGCTCCCAGACTGGCCCTTTGTCTTTCCGCTGGCACCCCCATCCTGTGTCCTGTCCTTCCCCACCCGCTGCAGGGAAGGCTGGTGGGAGCTGTCATGAGGAGGCAGGGTTCTGGAGGAGGGAGAGGTCCTGCCCCCCTCTCCTCACAGGCACCTCCAAAGGGTTCTATCCTTTAATGGCACCGTAGGGTGGAGGGCTGAGCACACCCTGCCCTGCTGCAGCTCAACCCCAAACCTCTTTACCCCTGAGCCCGCGGCACTTCCTCTTCTCCGTCAGTTTCCTGCAGGCCTTGGAGTCCTTCTGGTCCCTCTGCGCTCTTCCTGAGCTTCATAGGATACTAGGGCTACGGTGCAGTTCAGAGGGGTTGGTGCCATTGGCAGGCTCTCTGTTGGGAGTGGGTGCTAAGCCACAACCCTCCCCGGGGCACCCATGCTGGATCAAGATGTCTGCACACTCCTGGCTGCCAGCACGGCGGGCATAGGCCAGTGGGGTCAGTCCTCGGGCGTCACGGCTCCTCACGTCCACCCCGTACTGCAGGAGAAAGCACATCCATAGTTGGCATGGTGTGGGAGGAAAGGCCTCAGCTATCACAGGAGAGGAGAGGCAGCTTTTGAAGGCTGAGAAGGTGAGAGCAGGCCGGGCCAGAAGCACCCAGACTCACCCAGATGAGCAGCTGTGTGAACACCACATTGGCCATGGCACTGGACAGGTGCAGGGCTGTCCTCCCGTCACCGTCACCGTATGTCTCGTTCACCTCCTCCTTGGACCCGTGGGCCAGCAGCATCACCAGCAGCCGCAGGTCATCCTCCACCACAGCCCGAAGTAACTGCTGTCCCAGTGGCACATCTGAGCTTGGCAGTGGGGCCAAGAAGAGCTTCTGTTCATACTTGGCTCGGATCCAGCGCTCTTTCTCCTCTCTGTAAGTACAGGTCCATCAAGGCATGAGGCAAGGAAGGAAACAGTCCAAAGTGTGTGTGTGTGTGTGTGTGTGTGTGTGTGTGTGTGTGTCAAGAGGCAGGAAGGAGGCAGGGAACAGGGAGGGCCCCTGCAATAATGAAAATGAAGGCAGAGAAGAGGCCCAGGGACTCCAGGGCCTTCAGAGGGACAGTGGATCACAGAAACTGGGTGGTACTGAGTAAGACGAGAGGGACATTGAGGGAAGACCCCTGGGGCCAGCAGGGATATGAGGGCGTAGAGAGCAGGAGTCCAAGCAGGCCTGAGTGGCAGCTTATCAAGCTGTCTGAACTCTGCGATTGGTGGCACTGGAACAAAGCAAGTGACGGCCTGCAAGGGCCACGGCCGCCCTATCTACCACCCATTCTCCCCATCTCTGTGTGCGGGCTTGGACGCAGGAGCGGCACAGTGATATGGGTTCCGCGCATGCGTCTCCTGCTGGCCCCTGACCTACGATAACAGCTCAGAAAAGGCCCTGTTGTTGTGAGGTGCCTGAGTGACAGGCACCAGCAGAGGAAGGATCCCCCAGGGTCCCACTGCCAAGCAGAGCAACAGCCTTTTAACCCTTCTAATGCTGCTACTGCCACAGGTTCTGTCTACCCCCACCATGGGGGCCGGCTGTCTCCTTCCTGGGCAGTACTGGCTTACCTGCAGGCTTCGGGGCCTGGCTTAGAGTAACCATCCAGAGCCCCCTCCCAGACACTGTTAGCCAAGGCGTTGCCCATTGCAGTCATGACGGCCAGCAGTTCAGGTGGCCAGTCGTCAAGGTCCAAGGAGCGGACTCGGGACAGGTGAGCTCCCAGGTGTCGGTGGATTCCTGAACACTCGATACACATCAGGGCACCCAGATTCAGGCTGGCCCAGTCTGGATCTAGGTGGGCAGAGGGAGAAAAATACAGCAAGTGGCACCCCTCTGCATACTGCCCACGTCCCATTGCCACGTGAATCCGAGACCCGCAGCCCCCAGCTCTGCTGGCCTGGTACTCACTGGGAGCCTCGCAGTCAGTACAGAAGCTGTTGCCGCGGACCGTGCGGACAGCCTGCACAGCCAGGGCTGTGTTCTGGTTCCCCAGCCGAGTCTGCATGAGGCCGAGAGATAATAGGAGTTGATCAGTCTCAAGCCCCCTCCACTGGCTCTCCCCCTAGTCAGGCTCTCCAAGCAGGCTCTACCACCCCTGCCAACCTTGTCCTTGGCGCTGCGACATCCTTGTAGGCTGGCGAGGATTTGGGCCTGCACGCTCTGCACCCATAGTTCCCGCTCTTCTGCTGTTGAGGCCTCGAAATGCCAGGTCTGACCAGTGAGGGACACCACTACAAACTCAAAGGACTCCTCTGCCTCTGGGGAGGGAAGTGACAGTCAGGGCTCTTTGCTAGGAACACACCCCGTGGCACCCACCCCATTGCCATAACTCCATCCAGACCCTGCTTTGACAACACTCATCCTCTGATTCAAAAATGTGCAAGACTACTGCCAAAGGTTCCTGTGAGTCCCTGCCCTAGGTTTCTAACCACCTGTGGAGCCAGGAAATGGCGGGTGCTATGCTTGGCTTCCTATACAGTATCAGGAAGGGGCACCATGAGGAGGCATCCTGGAGAGACATGAGCTAAGTGTCTGGAGAAGGACGCGGTGGGTACTAGAAGGCGCATGCCGGGCAAGGAGGCGGGTGCGAGCACCATCCGTACGTGTCAGCTGCAGCCTCCTCATTTTGCAGCTCATTAAACCCAATATTCTGGACGGCGTCAGCACAGGGCTCCTGGGAGCCGGGCCCCTCCCCCACTGCCCTGGTGTAGACAGGCAGGAAGGGCAAGTGGGTGGGGGAGAGATGCTTTCTCCAAGAACTGGAAGATGGGAACCAACAAGAACCCAAGGACATCTGTGGTGACAAGCACATGAGTCCGCACTGTGACCTGGGAGTTGTGCTCGTTCATTAGACCCCGGAAAGACATTCAGACATATCTATTCCCAGAGGTTAGTGCCGCTGGGCAGTGTGACTTGTCATGGGGGCTAGAGAGACACAGTGCTTATATGACCCTAGGGTGAGCCATGCATTCCGCAGGGACATCCCTGATCCTAAATTCTTGCTACTTCTCCTTCCCTGCAGTCTCTCTCCTCAGTGATACCACACCCCTGAAAATCTTCCCTCACTGGGTTCCTCCTGAGAACCCTTAAGAGAATGACTTTGCCTACATCTCCATCTCCCCTTGTGTGAGCTTCTCTACCCCCTTGGGGTCCTGGGTCCCTCAGCCACAGTGGGCTCTGGGCCACACAACTCTGCACCGCTGACCGAGGCTCACTTGATCCACACCCATCCCCACAGCAATAAGAACAGAGATGAGAATTCGCAAGATATCTGAGGACCAAGAAACCCCCTGTGGGAGGGAGAGACAATGGAAGAGTGGTGTTATAGTAACAGACACCAAGAGAAAGGCCAGAAGAACACCTTGAGTCAGAACACCTTTGCTCCCAGAAGGTTACAGAGAACACCAGCCGCCCTACACATGTCCTGAGGCACCTGTCACAGTCCCCTGCTCAGTGGGTCTTAGAAGAGCTGAGGTAGTGTCCTGCTGCCTGCCTTTCTTCAGGAATGACAGAAGTCAACTAAACTCAACAGGGATTGAGTAAGAAAAGAGCCCAGGATGTCAGAGGGCTGAGCTACTTATGTCAGAAATCATTCATACATATAAAGTGTTTCCTCTGTCTACCCTGGAAACAACTGTGCTTTTTAGGGTGCTACACCCGGGTCCCACTGCCCACCTCTGGGTCCCCCTAACCTTCAGCAGCACTGCTGGGGCCGTCTGGTCGGGGGGTCCCGGTGCTCTTTTTCCGGCGGTGCTTCTTCCGGTTGGAGTGGGGAGATGGGGGAGGCTCCAGCTTGGGGCTGGAACTGAGTGGCTCAGCTGGGCCACTGGCTGGGGAGGGGAGAGGTGGACCAGTGTGGGAGGAGGGAGGAGCTGGGCCCAGAGTGTGAGGATGGCCAGGGGCTACCTAGGCCTCCCAGCCCCAAAGCTTCCTGCCCTGGAAGAGTTGGAAACTTAGCAGAGGGAGGCGAGTGCTTCTGCAACCTGAAGGGGCGGAAGGCCCAGGGAGCTCACAGGGAGCTCAAGCCCAGCAGCTCCGCACCAAATTTATCCTCAATCACACTCCCCGCTCCTCACAATTAATAGCAGAATTAGAAACAATCAGGGAGCTGCCTAATTACTGTCAATTAGAGCACGCTAATCAAGCTCGCTCCCACACCCCGCCCGCCCGGCGCTCACCACTAAATGTCAAACTTCATTAGAGGCAGACACACTCCCTCCCTCCCTGACTAACTCCTTCCAGACTCAACAGAGGGGCTTCACTGATGCCAGACAGGCCATGGGTCCATGACCTAAGGGGATGGCCCCCGGACCCCAAAGGTGGCCTTGGTCTTGGATGGGGACATGTAGTGAGTATGTGTGTGTCTATGAGAGGCCCCTGGGAGAAAAATCAAAAGTACCCCTGAGTTGGGGGTGGGGGGTTAGGGGAATGGGCAAACAGGGCAGAAAGGGTCTATGGCCAACAAGTTATGGGGTGGGGAAGATGAAATTTGGGAAGAGCATAGGAATGGCACATGAGAGGTAGGGCACACCCAATCACAGGAAAAGGACCCTCTCCCCAATGGGAGGGCAGTGATGCCCCAGACAAGGCTCTCTCTCACTGTGCACTGTGTCCTCCTGCCGAGAGGCTGATGAGCCAACTGCACAGGGGGCTGATGGGGATACAGCAGAGCCACCAGCAATGCTTGGGAACCAAGAAGGAGGAGGTACAAAGGGCAAGCCTGGAATCCTGGCTGAGGGTCCAGACCTAAGCCTGGGGCCAGAGAAGCTGGTAAACTGGATGCTGAAGAAGGGACTGTGCCCAAGGTATCTAACCCTGCATCACAGTACCAGGAAAAAGCCCTGAAGGATTCTGCTGGGTCCTCCCCATCAGTCTCCCAGGCTTCTGGGCTCCCTCTCTCTGTTGCTTAAGCAGATGCCAGAAGAGGTGGGAAGCGGCTGAGCCGCCACTCACCAGGGTGCTGCATGCTGGCAGGCAGGGCAGCTGCCTCACTCCACTGGTCAGTGCTGGAAACCGAACAGGAGCGCTGGTGCAGCCCCTCGGGGCGTGAGCCAGCCCAGGCTGAGCTGTGAGGGCGCTCAGAATGCAGGGATGTGCTGCTGGCAGAGTGGGGGGCACCTGGGGGAGGGGAAGGATCAGGCTGGGAGGAGGGGCAGGTGGGGGCTGCATAGAGATAGCTAAACAGGTTGCAGGGCAGAACCTGAGTTAACCCCAGCAGGACAGTGACCAGAAAGGAGGGCCTGGTCTTCACTGGGGTGTGCCAAGGTCTCCTGCCAACTCCATGAGGGAGGAGACTTATAGCCTTCATTCATACCCTCCTTTCTCCATGACCATGAAGACCACACTCATCCCTGTAAGTGTGAGCTGGGAAAGGCAGGGCCTTTCGTATCACAAGAGGTCTCCCAGCTGGGCTGAGCGCCACTCCCCTCAATCCTACTCTACCTAGGTCTCTGCATCTAACATTTCAGTCCACATATGTCATTTGCTTTGCCTCAGCTTTGCTGCCATTCTGAAGAGAAATAAGTGTATCAAATTCAAGTAATTATGTCTAATTAGTATTAGTAATTATCCTGTTGGGCTGGAGAAAATTAATCTTTCGTTTCCCATCAGGGAAGCATGGCAGAGCCAAGGGGAATGAATGGAAGGCTTGTGGAGTCCAAGGCTGGGCAGGCGCAGCCCACCGTGGGCATTAGGAAGACGAGCACTTGGCTCTCTCTGACCTCACTTAGGGCCCAGTCAGAGAGGCCTTCTGCACAGTCGGGAGCAGACATGGGCCTCTGAGCCCGTGTCACTTCCAGGGACTAGGAACCTTAACTTCGTTCATCTTCTTCAGTGTCCCCCAGACAGGGTGGTGATGAGGCCAGGAAGAAAGCACCAGAGAGCCTAGGACAGGTAGGCCAAAGCCACCTGGTTTTCCTGAGAAGCTCCAGTGTGGAGATTGCTGAGCAGCCAAAGCGGGAGGAGGCTGGCAGTGGCAGGCCAGGGGAGATGCTAAGCAGAAGGCCTTGAAGCCAGTGGGCAAGTGAATCTGGATTTCTGGATGCTTAAGGAAGCAGGGAGCTGAGACAGCTGCAGGAGGGGAGGGAGGGAGGCCACATGATGCAGACGCCCTCAAGAGTAGCCCTGCAGGCAGGCAGGGAGGAGTCTGAGCAGGCAGCTGGCGCTGTGTATTTGGTGTCGCTGTCACACCCACAGTGGCTGGACACAGTAAGTGCCGGTGACCTGCACTTGGCACCCACCCCGTTTCAGCTGCCGTCCTCAGGTCTCAGGCCTCTCCCTAAACCTTTGAGGCTTCTTGCTTCTCCCCTTACTTCCTCCTAGTCCCTCACTATGCCTCCTAGATTCCAGATAGGACTCCCCACCCTGCTCCTTGCCCCAACCAAAGGCATCATAGGCCCAACCTTCCTCCCCAAGCCCCCCAACCCAAAACCCTGAGGGAGGGAAAGTGCTTTCCCTTTTCTTTGTTAATTCTCCCCTCATTACGCCTGCAATCCCACAATCAGTGTGCACTGTAATTGTCGAATTTGATGCTAATGATTAATGAATTAAACATGGAGCCATCAATTAGTCCTCCGAGGATAATTCTGCATAAAGCAGCGGATAATGTAATTACAGTAACAAAGATAATGAGATGTTAACATCGCCCGGTGAGCGAGAGACATGTGAGTGTGCATGAGGGTCGGTGTCAGCGTGCGGCAGCAGGGACTCGTGCTTGCGAAGCATCATCCATGTGTTTCTATGTGTGGGTGCTGTAATTACAGGAGCAAGCTGCTGGGGCCCCCTCCCGCATGCCACAGTGGCATCCTAGGTGGGCCCAGGATGGGATGGGACAGCCAGAGGCATCTTGTGCCTCCCATTTTTGGGAGATATCCCAGTTTTCCTCTCACTACCCACCTTCGAGGAAAGGTCTGCTTTTTGGCCACCTTACTCCCTTCTGTGGTACCAGTAGGAGAAACCTAAGGAGCTCTGCGGCTCAGCACTGAGGACAGTATAGCGCTGAGGACCGTATAGCGCTGAGGACAGTATAGCACTGAGGACAGTATAGCGCTGAGGACAGGATAGCGCTGAGGACAGGATAGCGCTGAGGACAGTATAGAAGTCATTCTTTTTGCCACATAGGCCGGGCTCGTGCATATTACCTCCCAGGTGGACTGCCTCTCCTTTGGCCTGTTTTCCTGGGGTACACCTCCAGAGCTCCCCATTCTCCGCTCAGGTACACTACGATCCCAGACCCCTGACATATAGTACGATTTCATAGACACACTAATGGACTGCATCATGAAACTGGAGACTCATTTGCACAGCGCTGCTGTGGCCCTGGGCCCTGGTTCTGAGACATCTGCTATACTGGCACAGATCAACTGATGCGGCCAGAACCCTCTTGCACCTTTCCCACACAGAATGACCAACCACACAAGGCACTTCTCCTCAAACAAGGAGCATTCTTAGAGGGTGGGGACACGGCTCGGCAATGCTAGTGTGCACAAGGCTCTGGGTTCAAATCCCACCAGTACCTACAATGAACAAGTTTTTACTTTTGGGTCTTCCTGTCCAATCCACAGGACTCAGTATCCTTAGGCACATCCGTGTTTACTCAGTATCTATGACACCCCCTAGTCCCTCGCCCCTCCCCCTGCTCCCCACTCCCAGGCAAGGCGGCAATCTCGGTAAAATGTCCTATGTCCTAAGCAGAAGCTTCAGGGACTAACATTGTAGGGCAACCGGGACACTGAGCCCTCAAGAAGGGCCCAGGAGCCCAGGGCAGGCTGAGGAGCAAAGACACTGACTGAGCAAAGGGAGGGAAAGAGGGCCAAGATGATGAACAGCTAGCTCTAGGACCTGGGGGGCAGATGGCCTTCCCTGAGAACACACTGTTACACACAAAGGTAAGAGTTGAGCAGGGGACCTGAAGACGGCTCAGTAATTAGATGTCAGATTCCCAACACCCACATCAGGTAATTCACAACTGCCTGTAACTTCAGCTCTGGGAGGATCTGATGCTCTGGCCCCTAGAAACACCTGTACACATACACTCACACTCATACACACTCATGCACAGACACACACTCCCATACATGGAGAAATGCAGAAAGCTCATACACACACAGACACACACACCACAGACATAAAACAAGAATATAGCCATAGACAAGCTGCCCAGACCCAACTGTCAGCCTGCGGTTCCTGCCTCTCCACTCTCCACGGGGCGCCCTCCTGAACCACTCACTGGGTTTAGAGCCAGTGCTTTCTGAGCAGAGATCTTGCACGCACCACAGACCTGAGATGGTTTCCTGATGTCAGGTGACTCTGCCCCTCTCCTGTGGTGAGCTGAGCTAAAAATGCAGGGAGGCAGTCTGAGGATCACTAGCTGTCCCCACACCCTAGCCCCACCTGACAGCCAGGGCTCCCTCAACAGACTACACTAGGTCTGCATCTTGGCCATGACTCCTGTTGGAGAGGATTCTCAAGTCGACCTTGGCTGGTGAGCACGTACGAAGCCCTGATGCCCAGACTCAGAAGCAGCCTGTCCTGCTAGGCCCATGCACAGCCACTCCCCAAATTTCCAAAACTTCCCCCACTCTCCACCACAGCAGCCACCTCACCTGTAGCCCCACCCAGCTGTGTGTTACTCCGCTCCATTGCCAACCCGTTGGCACGGGGACTGGTGCCTGGGGCTGTAGTGGGTGTGGCTCGGGGGAGACGTTTCCCTGGCACTTTCACCGTCGTCCGTAGGAGGTCGATCTCTTTGCCATGGATGTTTTGCATGTAATCCTAAAGGTGCACAGATGACAAAAGATGCTTTAGACTAGGTTCTCCTCAGCAACTTGTCTCCAGCACTGACTGCCCTTCACTGTCTCGGCCTCTTCTCTGCTAACTGGGGGACAGAAAGCAGATCTCTGAAGTCATACAAATCTCCAAGTTTGGATTATGCTCAAGTCTCCACAGTGCCCAGAGGGGTGGAGTTCAGCTAGGAAGACAAGAGGAAGAGCAAGCAAAGGCTCTGGAACCAAACACTTAGGCTCAAAGCCTTTAGAAGCGATGGCTTAGGTGGTAAAGAGAGGGTTTGGGGAGAGTACCCATGTGGCTGAGGAGTCTCAGGCTTCTAGGAAACTCCTATCACAAGCTACCATCCACACCGGGGTACTGGGGAGCAATCAGCCCTTGGCACAGTCCCAGACAACAGTTTGTTGACTAGTCAGTCCTTGGTTCTCTTTGGTGGACTTGGGAGTGTATCATCAGTAGAATGTCATTTGCCCATCCCTGGGTTGTATGTTAAGTACCATATATCTACATTCATATGTCAGTGCATTTCAGATCCCAGCCAGCTGAGTGAGGAGTTTCCAGGCTCATCTCAAACTCATGGCAACCCTCCTGTCTCAGTCTTCAGAGTGTTCTTTGCCGTATGTTGGAGATGAAGAAACTGAGGCTTAGGAATGTTAATCTACCCAAGGTCACAGTGGAGCTGGACCATGCCCAGGTTTGCAGACTCCCGAGGCTGTCCTTCCCAGGGGACATTCTCAGCCAGAAGCTTTGACTTGCCTGCAATTATAGTCCCAAGTCTACAGAAGCCTCTGTCCTGGCAGCTCCTGGTTAACACTGAACCTGCCTGGAAGCCTGGCTTCCTGCCCCTCCCTCCAGATCACCTTGACTTCTACATCCTCATCAAGCTCACGGTTCCAGCCTCTCCATCTCTGTAATATTTGACAAAAAGTCCTCCTTTGGTCATATAACTTTCTGAGAGAAGAATCTAGGATTTTATTAATCAGGTATAAAGTCAGATCTTTCATGAAAGCTCTTGAAAATCTTGCATAAGCCCTTTGCCTATACACAGACCCCTGAAGCATGAGCTTTAAGATGGGCACAACACTTTTCCAGGTAGACAACATTTCAGAAGGCTCAGGCAGGCCCACTGGGTGTCTGCTCCTTTACAAGCTATGCTCAGGAAGAGCTCCAATCCCTGCAGCAGTGCTCCCTGCAGCAGTGCTCCCTGCAGCAGTGCTCCCAGCATCTTGACTTATGACAGTACCTCCCTGCTGCCTATTCCTGTGACAGGGCCCAACTCAGACAGACATGCTCTGAGATTTTGTCCATCTTTTAGGATCCACAGAACAATGTACTAAGAAATCAGAGAATCCAGCTTTCCAATCCAGGAAGACCCTGACAATTCTGGCTGTGCGTACACTGAGCTCCAGCTGCAGCTCTGGGCCTCACCAGCACCTGACCGCACCAGGCGTCACACTCCAGGCCACCAGTACCATAAACAGACCTAGAGCTTGGCTGTGCAGCAGAGCCCACAGGCCCCTTGCTGCCCTCCCAAGGATTGCCTCACCTGACCCTTCTCTGCCTCGCCAGGCACTGTTGCTGGTCCTCTGGTCCTTATTTTCACGACCAGAAGTAACTTTACCGTGTCAACCTTTCTCTCTTGGCTTATCTCATCTCACAGGTTCTCATCTCTGGTTCCTGCTCATCTTCACCATCATTCCTTAGACCCACATCTTGCAGTGGCTGCTCTAGACAAGTGTCAACAGCTGGCTGGGCCAAAGGCCAGCTGCAGTCCCTCTCCTGAGGGAGGGCTTGAGTTGCTCCAGTTCACAAGGAGGTCACAGCAGTTATCACTCTTTAGGCCCACTCAAGCTCTGAGATGCCCAAAGCTGGTATGAAGTATGAGAAAATGACCCTAGGCCAAGAACGAGAGTCGCACAGAGGGACTTTGTTCAAGACCAAGGAGCTAGAAGTCCCCTCGCAGAGAAAGAGACTGTCCAACTTCCGCATCTGATCACACCATATCCTATGAGTCCATATCACACCATATCCTATGAGTCCATATCACACCATATCCTATGAGTCCATCAACATGACACCCTCAGAAGTCTGGAGTGCTGGGCCCAGGGGAAACAAACGGTGAGGAGCCTGGAGGAGTAGCAGCAGAACAGGGACCTCAGGCGGAGAGCAATAGTGTTTCCCTCTGTCAGCAGAACAGGGGAGCAGGGTGGTGGCATCGGCTGCTCAGGAGAGCGGTCACCACGGCTGCCTTTATTACCCACCATCAAACAGCAATTTCTTCCCCAGCCTCCTCGCTAATTACCCAGCCAGCGTTCTCATCTCGTTTTATTACTGGAATTAACAACGAGTTCAGAGCGTGGAAAGCTATTAAGATGTGTGATTAAGCCACATTCAATTAGTTTCTACAAACAATTTAATTGATGTTGCAGATAGAATTAACAGAAGGTGATTGTGTGAATGGCTCCGCTGGCTGCAAAATGGGGGAAGCTGTGGCAGGCTCTCTTGGGCCAGGCGAGATTTGGGCTCCAGGCTTGAAGCTTTCAGCCTGCCCACCAACTTGTGCTCCACATGCTGGGCCAGCCAACTCCATAGTAGGAGAGGCCAAGACACTGTGGTCCTGCCTCTCAGGTGAGACCTGTGCCCTTCAGGAGAGTCAGATAGGCTCAACCAAGTCATGAGGGAGCCTCTGTGGGGACTAGAGACCCTTTCTCCCATTTGATCTTGCCTAAAAGGCTGAAAGGCCTTTTGCTCTCTCTTACTGTTAAGATCTGAGCAACGCAAGGACTCTTGATTCTTGCAGGTTAGACTGCTGGGTCGCTGCTTCGCTAAAGCTCTTCTGAGGTTAGAGGAGGTGGCAATGGGAGACAGGGGAGTACCAGCAGCCGGTGAGGTCATGCAAGCCACAGCTTCAGGCCCAGAGAAGGGGAAAGGAAGGGCACAGGAATGAACTGGGCCTGAGAACACAGCTCTCAGCTTCATGCTGTGTCTAACAGGAAGCTTTCAAGAGAGCTGGCAACTCTGAAAAGAAGGCCAGGCCCAATGCTCTGCCGGTGTCTTGATATCCAATGGGAAGGACCTGCTTTTCTGGGTGCCTGAGGAGTCCAGCTATTAGGTACAATGGCCACAGAACCCCAAGGGGACCTAAAGGGCTAGAAACCAAGAGGCTAGATGATTATTAGGCTGGCTGTCACCTGCAAGGGCATCAGGACAGGTCTGGAAGTTCCTGGCTCCCAGGTCCTGTCACAGGCCCCTGAAGCAGAAAGCATAACAAGTATAATGAGAAGTACTCTTGGGAACTTGGACACTCAGCCAGACCTCTGGTGGCTTCCCTAACTTACTCTGTTCTGACTTTTCCAGTCAGTCTCAGAAGTAGATTTTCTTGGCAAACAGTGGAAAATCTGGGTAATGTTGATAATGGATCCACATTTTGGTTCACTTACCAGCTGGGTAGCTTTAACATTGTTATAGAACCTCCAAGCCACGACTTTTAGCTGTGGCTGTAGAGATAACATTCTCACTACCTTCCCTCTTTTCTGGTTTTCCCTGATACAACTGATCCCACCCTCCAGGTTTCCATCGCAGCAAAAGGGACGGACCCTACACTCGGCCATAGGTGCATACATAGAAAGCCACTGCTGAGGATGCAGGCAGGAGGCTGAGACCACCCACACAGGAGGGAGACAGCTAGTTTTCAAGTTCCTTGGTCCAGATGCAAACATGCAGAGAACATATGCAGCCTGCCTGGCAGACAGAGGGGAGACATGACTCAGGAGAGCTGCGGGTGCTTCTACGCCTCAGCTCACAGCCCAGTTTTTCCTGAAACCAGGGAAGACACCTCAGATCCCTTTTGTAGGAGACAACCCTGAATCTACTCGAATATATTCCCCAGCCCTCCCTAGGGTGGGGAGGGAGGCCTTACATCTGCAGAGGACACTATGTTGGTCTAAGACACCTTCTATCTCTGTAGGCAGGGCCACTTGCCTCCTACCGTCTTTTGAGGACATGGAAGAAGGCTAAGGGCTGTGTGAGAAGGAGGGTGGGTCAAGTTGAGAAGAGAGTCTGCTGGAGTCAATGGGTTTGGGTCCTTCTCTGTCTCAGGGCTCACTACTACCTGGCATTCTGGCCCAGGGACTAAGAGTCAACCAGTGTTACCCGAGGTAAGGGGAAAGACCAGGACCTCGAGGAGTCGGACAAGGGGAAGACCAACAGGAAGCCCAGATCATAACCTGAGGCCTGCTCTGCCCGGGCCTATGTCCATGCCAGGTCTTGTGGAGGGTTGTCTGGGTGGGCCTGGTAGGACCAGGTAATGGCCAGGAAATGAAACCCCTGGCACCTGTCAGGCAGGGCCTCCCTGACACTGTGTGCAGATTTAAAGATGGGCTAGGGACCCTCTGAGGCTAGCCCAGAGGCTCTGGGCGGGGGCGGGGTGGGGGAGAGATGGGGGTGGGGCTGGCCCACGTGCTGTGCTCCGGGGCTTCACAGGAGAACTCATTAGCCCCACAGTGGGGTGGTGACAGAGATGGATTCCTGTGACAGCTGTGTGCTGGAGCCACGCAGTGAGGGAAGGAGAAGGAAGGAGGGTAGGGAGAGCTGCCACAGGGGCCACATTACAATTCCTGGAATACCCATGTCACCACTGCTGGGGCACAGGCCATGTGTTCTTCAGACCAGAACCTTCTACTCTTCCTTAGGCCAAACTCAACATCCTGGCTCCCTGTGATTGCTGGCCCAGGAGACTAGTGCTCCTCATCACCATGGCCAGCTCTAGACCCTGGCGCAGCAGCATGCAGGTTTAATAGTTACATGAAAAACAGAGCCTGACTGGCAAGGGCAGGGCAGGCTGGCCATGACAGCCCAGAAGCACCAGCTAAGCATAGCTGGTGGAGAGCTTGCTCTGCAGGAAAGGCAAATCCCAGCTCATACGCCCTTTCCAAACTATGAAAGCGTGGTGCATTTTCAAAGGAAACACCTGGAGACCACCAGGAATCTTCTGTCACAGTCCCTTATCCCTACCCTTCTGGACTCACGTGCAGGCTAGGGTGGTAAGTAAGCAACCCGTTGTCACACAGCGTCACATACTTCTTCTTCCACTCCTTGTTCAAGGATTTGCCACTCCTTTTCAGCAGGATCCCCTAAGAAGAAAAGCACAGTTACTGACCAGGAGTTAGCCTGTGGGTCGCTGTGTCCCAGGGGCAGGGTTCCAACCAGAGGCCAGCCAAAAGACCTCTCTGTGCTGATTCCTGGGACTTGAGCAGAGCCCAGGAGCCAGCCCATCACAGGAAAGTCACAATGTGACCGGGTCTCCTCACCCTGCTTCCTGCTGAAAGCTCTGCACCTGGGCAGAGGGGTTAAGGGCCTGCAGTGCATTAAGTAGAGCAGGAGGCCACATCTGCCCACTGGCCACTCAGCAGGAAGCCATTTGAGCCACTGTTAAACTAGAAGGCTCTACAAGAGAGAAGGACAGCTGGTAGGGATTCTGGTTTTCTCCCACCTGAGGGAGCTCCAGGCAGAAAAATCCCATCCCAACAATGCTCCAGACCTTATGCTAGGCACCAAGAAGTCCAAGTCTCCCATTCAGCCACCAAACTGCCCATGCAAGCCAATGAGATGTCTCTTGTCCCCCAGTACCCCTGTTTGACCTATCAACTCTCTACCACCAAGCTCTTTGACCAGTTTTCTCTTTATAACAGCCTCTGCCAGACTGCCTAAACTGGCTTTAAACTGTCAATAGTCCAGGTGAGCCTAGAACTGATTATCCTCCTGCATCAGCCTCCTGAGTAGCTGAGATTGCAAGACCTAGCATGATGTGTTTTTCAAGTGTAGGTCCAACAGGCAAGGACAAGAGAGGGGCCTATGAGCACAACGCTATCTGTTACTAACTCTCAGCACCTAGCACAGCACCTGGACCAGAACAGATGCTCAAGTGTCTGTTGGATGGAAAAAGTGCCAAGACTGTGCTGTGTGGCGGTCAGGAGATGAAGGCAGGATATAGAACCTGATTGGCAATACCTCCCTCAGCCTGCCTGCCTTCCTTCCTTCCTTCTCTCTGGGAGAAACCAACTCCTCTAAAGTCCCTTAGAGATGTCTTCTGAATTACTCCAAGATCACAGCACAGGCGAACAGGTGCGAACCTGAGCACTCCACAGGGAACCCTGGTGGCTGGTCTCTTAAAGCCTCCAATAAAGTATAGGCAGGAAGAGGCATGTAGGAAGAGTTCTGACAGACAATGCTGAGACAGGAGAAAGGTATAGTCTGGGCTGACCATGGGGTGATAAAGGATGCCCCATATGTGGAGGCAAAAGCAGGCCTTGCCCTCAGTCAGTCAATAAAAATGGCCATGGAGGAATGCCAATGAGCAACCAAGTATCAGATTCAACCATACACTTCCCTTGGGTCCTTCTTGACCTAGTGGATGACATGAAAACATGTGATTAAGGGGTGGGAATGGTGACACATGCCTGGAGCCCAAGGGCTTCAGAGTCTGAGGCAGAAGGCAAGTTAAAGGCCAGCCAGCCAGCCAGCCAGCCAGCCAGCCAGCCAGCCAGCCAGCCAGCCAGCCAGCCGAGATTACATAAAAGACAATTAAGGACTTACAAGTTATCTCACCCCTGGCCACTAGGGGGCGAACCGGCGCTGAGGAAGGGTGCGCAACCAGGGAAGCCTGAACAGCTTCAGTTTCCAGCTCCCACTTTTTGATATGTCCATATCCTCCCTTCTCCCTCCTCCTCTCCCCACCCCCAAGAAACAAGTATCATTTCAGTAGATGCAATAACACGTGTAGCATCGAGGACATCTCCTGCTTCCTGATGATGAGACCTTGCCTTCAAAAAGAGGTTCTGAAGACAGCCTGGGATTTTTCTTTTACAAAAAAGCCACCAGTGCCCCAGTTAAATAGCCTGTGAAGAGCCCTGAGAAGATTGCCTGGTGCCCTGTCTGTGGCCGTAGTGTTCCTGTCACAGGCAAGCTGTAAAAGCAGAAGGGAGCCAAGCTGCTCTTTCTCCCTGACTCTTAGCAATGGCATCCAAGGGCAAGTGACCTCTGAGGACGGATCACCATCAAGAGGAGGGAAGAAGCCAAGTGAAACGGCAGGCTGCAGAGTCTCCTTGGAAACCCAGTAGGCCTCACAACCTTCTTGATGTTGGTCATCAAGAGGTCCTCCTCTCACTCCGCCAGCTCCAGGCCTCTCACACCCGAACCCTCTGGTCACCAATGGTAGGCACTGCCTCTAAGCCCCGGGTCCGGCTCCCCTTCATGCCACCAGCTGGCTAGGTACATCGAAAAAGCTTCAGTCTGTCTGAACCAGAGCTGCCTGAAGACCACCGGATCTACCCAGGTCCTCCTCCAGAGGGTCAGAAGTCAGTCTGCTGCGGAGGCAGCTCAGGAGCGAAGCCCTTTCTGCCCGACAAAACACCCAGCTCTCCTTGGCTTAATGAGGTTCGTTAGCAAGGGGTGTAGGCGGGGCGCCCAGAGCTCGCCAGCAGGCTAGAGGGCGGCAGAGCGACCCAGGCCGCCAGCCCTCTCTGCCCAGCCTTGCTGCCCCCACCCTCCAACTCGGGTTCCAAGAAGGAGAGAAGCTGCGGGGTTCCCGCTCCCTCCCTGGCCGGACGGCTGCGCACCGTGGAGCAGGAAGCAATCTGGGGCGGAATGGGAGCGGTGCGGAGGCGACAGCCCCCAGAGGACCCGTTCCCGCCGCCGCCTCCCTCCCAGCTCCGCCAGCCGACTTAATTGCGGAGTCTGGATTGATTGGGAATGCAAATGGCAACTGAAAAGCAATCTCCACTCCCAGCAGGAGCTAGGGGGAGGGGACGGTACCGAAAAGGGGAGCACAGGACATGGGGGCGGGAAAGGGGAGGTGCCACGAATGTGGCACAGTGATACCTAATGGGCGGGTGAGGTCAGGAAAAGAGTTCTGCTCCTCCCCAACCTTCATGGGCGGAGCCTCCCTAATGGGCAGCACCACCCCCACCCCACCCCCGCTCCCGCCCCCAGGTGGACGAATGAAATCTCCAGCACAAATGACAGATCTGACAGCTACCAGAGCCTTAACCTAGGAAGGGCCTTCCTGAGATGCTCAGGGCATCTAAAACCCAAGCGACCACCAGACTTCCAGGCACCAGCTGCCAGGACACTCTTTACCCTTCATTCTTGCATGTGGAGGACTCAGAACAACTAATCCAGCCCCCACCCCACTCCACCCCCAGACAGGAAAGCCAGTGGGAGCGGAGCCAAGTGAGTACTCTCACTCACTCAGCAAGCAAGCGTGTCTGGGTGGGTATAAGCACAGTACCAATACTCTGAAGGCACTGCCATCCTCACCCCCACCTCCACCTCCACTCAGGCTGAGTCCACAGTGCACCAGCAACTGAAGGCCCTGGCCTCCTGGAATCACACTGACACACAGAGAGACAGGAGGCAGAGGACTTTCACTGCGGCCATTCTGTGCTCTCAGCCTGTTCAGGTGACTTCTCTCCCAGAGACCGTCCTAGTTGGAACGGTCCCTGGCAGACATAAATTCAATCAACAGAGGGATAAAGACAAGGAGATAGGAGAAAGAAGTGGGCGTGCCCGTGGCTCCCTCATTAGCTTATGAGATCTTCTGGAAGAGTAGCCAGTGCTCTTAACTGGGCCACCTCTCTACCTTCCTGCCACAATTGTTTCTCCTCTCTGTTTTGACCAGGTGTGCTTCACTCTATCTGCTGCAAATGGAAACTGCTTTGATCAGGGCAAGATGTACTTATGTGTGTGTACTAGTGTGTGTGTATGTGTGCATGCGTATGTGCTTACATGTGTGTGCACGCACGTATGTGTGTGTGCATGCATGTGCATGTGTGCACGTACGTGTGCACGTGTGCGTGTGCAACAGTAATTGGGAATCAGTGGATAAAAGGAAAGAGAAAGGACAGCGATGCTTGCAGTGGTGGGGTCTGCATCAGGAAACCCCAGACACCAGCAACCTCCACGCTGCCTTTTACTCAGGCTCTTTTTGGCTTGGTTTGTGTTTCTGAGACAGTCTTGCTATACTGTGGAGCCTGACTCAGGATTCCTTAAACAACCCAAGGTAGGTCAAATTATACACACTCCTGCTCTGCCTCCAAAGTCCTGGGCCTACAGACACGTTCCACCATACCAGCCCCTACATTACCGCCCCCCAAGTCTTTTCCTTAGCTCAGAGTCCAGGAGGCTCCCTCTCCAGGTTGCACCAGCAAACCATCAGGTCCAGAAGCCAACTGAAGGCCGCAGGTGGCTCCCTGCTGCCCTCCAGTGGTAAGGAAGGGGAAGGCAGCTGTCTGGGGACCAGGTTCTTGGGCCTCACGCTTCAGACCAGGAGGATTACCAGTCCCTTGGTAAACGGTAGGCCTAGGATCCTGGTCCTGGGAAGAAGGCTCCTGTCCTGGGCTAACCTGCTTGATGGGGATGGCCCGGCCGCTCCCGATACTGTCCACTCTGCACTCCGCAGCTTTCTTCTCCCTGTCCAGGTCAGCGCCTTTTCGAGACTGAAAGAGAAAAGAGCAAACACGTTAGAGGTCTGGGGCCTTTCTGGCAAGTACTGCCCGCCTGTCGTTCTCCACCCTCCCATTTTCCTCCCTCTCCTGGGCAGTCCTAACACTGGGTTTGGCCTGGACGGCGGGTCGGGAAGGAACGGAGACACGAGTATTCCAATGGGTTTATTCTTACACACGGCACCATACAGAGCAGCACAGGTCACTGAGCCAGGCCCGCCCCTCACAAAGAGCAAGGACACGAAATACGGAGGGCGCAATGAGTGTGCAGCCCAGGGCCTGGAGTTTGTTAAGTGAAGGGAGGGACGAGGAGAGGTGGCCCGGTGGGGCTGAGGGCTGGCCAGGAGCACAGGGCACGACAACCAGGGAGAGCAAAGTCCGGAAGTGAGTGGGCAGGTGCTCGTTTGCGGCACAGACACCACATGGCACCGAGCATATCGGTGTGGCCCGAGGGGCACAGTGGATGGAGAGAGAGAGGAGAGAGGCCAGAAGAGGGCCTGCACCCTGCCAAGCTCCTGGGGCAGAGTCCACCCAAATGCGGATCCTAGGAAACAGGGGGGAGGGGCCAAAAAGAGGGGGCAAGGCAAGCGCGGTGGCGGCGGCTTCCGGAGCAGGAGCAGGAACGGCAGAAGTCCATGCAGGAAGGAGCAGAGGAGGGGAGGGGCAGGAAAGCTCCCCCCAGGAGCAGCTGGGCCAGCGGGCTTGAGTGCCCCCGCCCCTCTGGGCCTCTTCGCTTTGGCCGGCCGGCGTGGGCCGAGCTCCCTTCTTCTCCATTCAGCGAGCCTGGCGCAGCATCCAGCCGGGCCTGGTCCCCCGGCAGCCCCCAGCGCGGGCTCCGGCGTTCCTAGCCTTCCCTGGGGGTAGGGTTAGTTACAAAGGTTCCTGTGGGTCTCTGGAGCGGGGAGCTCGGCGGCCGCTTCTCATCTGAGAGCAGTCCCAGGGCCCGGCCCGCCTCCGGCCCGCACAGGGGGAATGTCCAGAGGTGCTGTGTATCACCACCTGGTCTTCTAATTTGGAAGGAGTTGGAAAGGCCTTTTTGTTGATGAAAAGTTGGAAACAGTGGCACATATCTGCAAATATCGAAAGAATAAAGATTTTGGCAAGTTATACTTAAGCCCCGCAAAAGTCGGTCAGCACTGGTGAGGGCAGAGACCCAGGCGCCTGGGGAGAGGCGGTAGCGGGATGAAGAGGATGTGAGGAGGAGGAGGAGGAGGAGGAGGAGGAGGAGGAGGAAGAGGGAGAGGAGGAGGAGGAAGAGGCGGCGGCCGCCGCCAACTGCTGGGCCCCGCAGTCCATGTGAGCAGGAAATGTTCACCACTCTGCTGCCCAGGCCCCATCCCTTCTGTATTCCCAGGCAGTCTGGAGCACAGGGTCGGGACAAAGGACTGCAACTACAATGTGGGAGAAAGCCCAGCAGGGGGCGCAGAAAGAGCTGGGCCAAATGGCTAAGGATTACATGGTGCCCAGCAGCTTCATAGACAGCACCCACCTCCACACCCCTCCAGGGCTAAAGCCCAAGGCTAAAGCCCTCTGCCCCTTTGGCCCCAGGAGGAGGGAGGAAGGGACTGCTGTCACTGGGTCTCAGGATGAGTGTAATGAGGCCTACTCCAGCCAGGCTGGTAAGCCAAGGGGCTGCCAACTACCAGAAACCCCAGAAGCCCAGAGTGGCACCTCTCCATGAAGGATGGGAACTGGAACCAGGGCAAGAGTGGTAACATGAGCACATGGAGTCATGAAGGGGAGACTGGGGATACCACAACCATGCCCAGCAAGGAGTCACCAGTCACACAACAGGCAGCACACAACAGGACCCCCTGGAGCAGGTGTGTCTCCTCTAGGAGGGATGAAGGAAGGGCAACCCCAACAGCAATGATGGGGTGAATTCCCAAGATACACCCATAGAGCTGACCATGCCTTGAGGCTGTCTCAGGGACAATGGCGCAAGTGAGGTCACCATGGAAACGATGAAAAGAAAAAATAAGGTCACTGCTGTGAAGATGGAGAAAATGGAAGGGCCTGGAGGGAAGGCCGTGCTCCAAGCAGCAAGGGGTGTGGCGGGGCCAGGCAGCACAGCTGAAGCAGGCAGGCAGCAGAGCACACATGGAGGGAGCTCGAAGGTATTGCGGCAAGGGGCCAAGCAGGGAGGCAAGGAGGCCCTGACGCTGAACCAGCCAGTGGGGGAAGATGGAAGTATGCTAAGAATGGAATCAAGGCAGCGGTGAGTGGGGCAGGATGGGGATGTTGGGGAAGAGGAAGGCTGTGGAGGGTACCAATGTGGTCATTGTGACAGAGGCACCAAGGGCTTTACAGCAACAGTAACAGCAGCAGGTGTGCACATGAGCAGGCAGCCACCAAGGCTCTGTATATCTCAGTGGATGGACAGAACAGAGAGGAGAAGCTGTGGGGCTAGGAGGACTGGAGCTGTGTAAGCACAGTGCACCCCAGCAGCAGCAGCCGTCAGCAGGAAGAGGCCAGCGAGCACGCACATCAGGGGCCAGCAGACAAGAGATGCAGGGCAGAGGTATGTCGAGCAGGGCAGATGTAAGGATGGAGGAGAGGCCCAGGGGCACTGGCTCTGTCTGGACAGGGTCCAGAGAGTCTAGCCTGGCTCTCAGAAAGAGGTGTGGAGTGATGCAGAGGGACAGGCTGCTCACCCACCTTTTTTCTGCCCACAGCTCCTGGAACAGTCCAGCCAGAGCCCCACAGAAGGGCCACAGCAGGAGCAGGGAGGGGCATGGTGTGCAAAAACTAGAATGGGGAGTGGTAAGCTCAGGGGCCAAATACTGAGGGGGTTGGCTCTGAGCAGGGAGGTTCAATGGACCCCGGGTAGGGGCATGAGGTTGGTAGGGAAGGACAAGGAGCTCACAAGGAGACAGGACAAACCTGAGCGGGAGGAACGAGGCAGGCAGCGTGGTGAAGCCCAGGAAAAGATGGCTAAGCCTTTGTTAAACCAATCACAGCGGTAGGTGGGAAGCATGAATGTTCCCCTCGGCAGTGGGGTAACGGAAAAAGAGCCGGAAGGCGGACTGGGAGGCCTGGCTGGGACTCTAGCTCGGCCAGCTAACCCTCTGTGTCGCCTTGGGCAAACAGCCTTCCGGCCTCCGGTTCATTAGCTGTTGAATCAAAGGGGGTCAGGGAAGTTAGGCCACCGAGTCCAAAGATCCCTTCAAGCTGATACAGAAACTCTAGGGCGGGAGGGCGGGAGGGAGGGAGGCTACAGGGGGTGAACATGTGCACAGGGAGGGAAGGCAGGCCTGAGGGAAGCCCCTCCTGGGCTCAGAGGTACCGCCTGGAAGATGCTGTGGGTCCAAGGAGGAACCTCTAGGAGCCCTGTGTGTCTAAGTGTGAGAGAGATTGCATCCTCTTGACCTGGGGCTGCCTGCCCTCCTGCTCGGGAGCTCGGCGCAGCCCTGCCTATGCAGTGATGGCAGCTGGGCAGGGAGGAGGACAGGGCACGTACCGTGAAGATGTTAGACCGCCGCTTGGACTGCTTGCGGATGGGCGTGGGGGTGGAGGAGGCAGCGATGGTCTCAATACGCAGCTCCCGCTGGCTGATGCTAGGGGTGGAGGGGACTGAGGACGAGTAGTCGCTGAAGGCGCTGCTGCCTCCGTTGGTAGCCTATGAATAGAGAAGGCTGCTGAGAGTGACCCCGGGCAGGGGAAGGAGGGGTGCAGAGCACGAGAGGCAGCAGAAGGACCATAAAGGTATCATGGGGGGCTGGCATGTCCTGGATGCCAAGATAATGCAATGGTCACCATGAGGAACTTTGCACCTTTGTTCCAGGGCTCTGGAAGGGATGTGTCTGTGCCAACCTGAGAGCTAAGTCAGGTGCACATGCTGACATCACACAGCAGGGACATAGTCTGAGAGTGAACAAGTGATGGCGTCATGATCTGCAAGTGGCCTGGGACAAGGAAGCAGGTCACCCTTCCTGAATTCCCAAAATCAGGGGCAGGAGGTTGGGGGATGGGTTCCATTAGTTGGGGCTGGGCTCAGGGTGCTGGCCAATCTGAGGTTTGCTTTGACAAAGTGCATGACATAGAAGGCATCAGGAACAGCCTGAGGTACAGTGCAGAACAGAGCAAAGGCTTCTGGGTACAATAAGCTGCAAATGGGCAATGGAAAAGGAGGAGAAAGAGAAAACCAAAAACACTTATAAGATGGAGACAGAATATACACAGAATATTCCCAAGACCAGATAGATAGTGTGTGGAAATCAGACCTCACTAGAGCGCCAGGCCCCATCTCCCACACAAACTGGCCCTGTGACTGCAATGCACCCTGCCCTCAGCAGCCTTCCAAGGGTTGGCCCATTGCAAAGGGCCAGGGTATTACCTTGGCCCTGTTGGTAGAGTAAATGTACCACTTAAGGACATAAAGACCTTCTTCTCTGCCCCCTGCCTACCCCCTCCTCCTCCCTCTTTTCACTAAGGGCTGGTGTAGGAGTCCTTGTACCTTCTCATAAGTCCTAATGAGGGTCCTGACACTGAAGCCACACTGTCCTTGGGAAGCACAGTGACTGACCACCCACTGTGGACAACTCTGCGCTTGCAGCAAGGGGCAGTGAAGCAGAACGGGAAGGGTGTGTAACTATGGAACCAAACGTTGGTCTACATGTCAGGGCAAAAAAACTAACCCTGTAATAGGCCCAGATCTAGACAAATGTCCAAATGTTATGGTGGGTCCAAACTCAATGCACGAGCGGGCTCAGAATCTACATATCCCGAGTAGAGCTGAAGGCCCAACACCCTCATGAGGATATGCTGCCCTTCTAATACAAAAAGACTGCCACAGTACAGAGCCACCTTAGGTGCTTATTGGCCTTGGGGCTGTCAACTACCTCCTCCTCTCTGGGAAGAAGGCCCTGTACCTGCAACCAGCTGGAAGTGTTTGCCCATTAGAGAAAAAGGGGTCAGGCCTGCTTACCAAGGGCAGTGGTGAGCACACCGGATAGAACTTTCTTTTCTCTCCATGCCTGCTAAGTACTGCAGGAGATATGTGATGGAGTTCACAAGAGCATGTGTTCGTGAAGAGGGAAGACAGTGAGTGAAGGATACAGAGACCAGGACAAGGAGCACCACCACATGGCAAAGGCCAGACCGAAGCCACCCACGCAAGCGACAGAACTGGAGCCACAGCAGGCTGGGAGTTCAGAGGTGAGCGTGAGGCCAAGGGGCTAGGACACAGGCAAACTCCCAGGAGTACAGAGATGCAACCGCACCTGATTGATGTGCACAGCTGGGATGGAGGCAGCAGACACGGCCGAGTGGCTGGGTGAGTTGGGCAGGGACTTGCAGGGCCCAATTGCCAGCTGCTGCTTCTTCCGCAAGGCTACCACTTTCTGGGCCACTGCAGGGAATAGCAAAATCAATTCTACTTGCTGGAGAGAGGGGTTCAAAATCCAGGTTGGCAGCTCCCCAAATACACTTAGCACTAATTACTTGCCCAGGCCACCCTACACCCAGCTCTGGGGTCCTGAGTTACCATCCTGGAAGACTCGTTCCACATTGAGCCCATAGGTTGCGCATGTTTCATAGTAGGTACAGCGCTTCAGGTCTGTGGATAGTTTACGGGCCCTGCTGTCGTCAATGACCCGGGGATTGGCGGCACTGATGGCATCTGTTGGGAGACGGGAGGATCACTCAGCTGGCTGAGAAACAATAGAGGGTTATGTATGCACTGGTGGGCCAGCAGAGGCCCAAGTGGGATGTGCAGTGTGGAGACCTCAGGTGTCTGGGTCATATTTCATTCTATTATTGTCTCTTTGAATGAAAACAAACCAATGACCTGATGAGTCCTTGCACAAACCCTGAAAACAAATGTGGGCACAACCCAGTTTTGGGGCACATGCCTAAAATCCCAGATTTATGAGGCTAAGACAAGGTCAGCCTGGGTTACAGAGCGAGACCATGTTTCAATAACAACAACAACAATAATGATGATGATGAAAACTGTGGACACAATAACCATATAGAGTTCGGGAGTCATCCTGAGAAAAGCAGACTGAAGACCCTGTTTTTACAGCCCATGGTAGTGAAGAGCCTTTCACTGCTGGGCAGGAAGTGGGAGCTGGGGTCTTGTGGCCTGCTTATGGAGACTTTACTAGTCCACCACTGTACCCTGCCATACAACATGCCCTGCCTCACCCTGTGTGCCCACCAGCACCATGGGCACCTCGCTGGCATTTCGAAAGCTGCAGAGGCGCAGGAAGTAGTTGTACACCGTCTGGAAGCTGATTTCATCCTCCAGGCTGAACACAAACACCACCGCATCCACCCAGGCAGCAAACTGGGGAGATAAACAGAGTGAGCACCCATCGTCCCTGATGAACTCGGACACTAGGCAGGCAAGTCAGCAGGCGCATCACCTGGAGTTCAGGGGGGCCTCCTTCATCCCGGATCAGCAGCAGGTAACTCTGGCCATCCACCACAATCTCCTTTTTAAATCGACCCCCTAGGACAGAGTAAAGGTCAGGACCAATGTTCAGAGAAAGGGAACATGGGGATGTGTGTGAGCAGAAGCCCGGGTGCCCAGGGAAGAAGGGAAGAGAACGGGCCAGGAGAGGAGCCAGAGCCCCATACAGAGACAATGGAGGAATAGGCAACCTATGGCCAGCCTAGCCTGTGGTGCTCACCTTCAGGGGACTCTTCCTGGACATAGGTCCCTGTCAGATATCGGTGAACCAAGGCTGATTTCCCACTAGACAGGTTCCCCACTATGCCCTGCAGGAGAGGAATGGGTAAAACAGTGGTCAGAAGGCATGAGGAGAAGGAGAGACTGGATAAGCTTAAGAGGAAGGAAGGAAGGAAGGAAGGAACGTACAAGCTGAAATGGTATAGAGGGGCCCAGAAAAAGCCAGGGAGAGGGAGCAAGGCCACCGAGGAAAGGGTGGAACCTAAAGCCAGGGCCCACCCAGACACAGGACCCACTCACCACTTTAAGCTCTGGCACAGAGCGGCTCAGGGTCCACTCCTGGCTGTTCACAAATGAGTCTGTGAAGACAGAGCCATGATGTCAGGGGTGTGCACACACCTACCTCAGTCAAGACCACTGTCCTCTGTGGGACCTTGACCCTCACCCCTAGCTCCCTAGGGAACAGAGCAAAGACAGTCCTCAGGGCAGGACCATGCTGATGCTCATCCTGCCTGTACTATACAGGTTTGTCGCCCCTCCTCGCCTTCCTCTTTATGGTCCACATGAGCTCACCTGGCTTGGTGCCTGATGCCTCTCACCCAGATGAGAGGCCTCTCCAGCAGGTCTCAGACCAGACCCAAAATGGGCAGGGCCCTGGCAAGGGGGACCAGTCTCCTTCCTGCGAGTAGGAACAGCTCACCCTTGGCAGGGTGGGGCCACCTACCACATTCCTGAGCCAGGGTGAAGAGGGAGGAGTCTCACCTGGCCCTATTCTGTAGAGGCAGGTCCAATGAGGCACATCTAGCAGGCCCTGCCAGCCTTCTCCCCAGCCCCTGTGCAGAAGACCAGCCTCCAGGCTCCCTTTCATGAGCTCACACTCAGCCCCATTGGCCCTCTAGACTCAGACAAGGTCCTCCCTCGGGCAGGACCTCTTGCTTTCTGCTCAGTGGCCCTAGGTGACAGCCAGCACTCATCTCTTATTCCCCAGCACATTCTAGACAGCCTGGCCTGGGCAGGACTTTGTCTGGGCAGTACTTGCTGTCCTGCCCAGCTCCCACTCACTAGCCCGGCCCACAGATGTCTCACAGCGTTATCTCATTCAAGGCCACAATCAGTCCCTGACCTCAGCTGCAGAGGCAGCTAGGGAGAGAGGTCAGGCCCCAGCTAAGAAACTCTCTAGTCTAGTTTAGCTCACTCCTTTCCTGAGTAGCCATACTGTATAGAAAGATGTATAGAAAGAGCCACCGTATAGAAAGAGGATGGCACTGGAACGCAGGTCCTTAAAGTCTCTTAGGATGCCACGCCAGGATGCTATGGGCAGTGCCAGTGCCTGGAATCCTCTGCCACTGCCATCTCCTCTGGACACTTCCAACGACCCTAGGCATACCGTCTAGCCGGTAAGGGGACTTGGGCCAGACCTAGCTATTCTAGGCAATGCTCACCCACCGGTCTCTATCAGGTAGGTTTCCGACACAAAGTCTTTTCTGCCAGACTTCAACCAGAGGCCACTACGACGACGGTGCACAGCGTTCCCCCTTACCGCTTGGCGCGCCCAGGAGTCCTGGGGCTGCGGCTGCCCGGCGGCTCCACAGAGGCGCTGAGGGCGCGGGCTCCCTCCTGCGGAAGCGGCTGGTGAGCAGCTTCCAGAGGCTGGCGGCGGCGCGGGGGCGGCCGGGCTCTGGTGGTGCGCACGGGGTATCGGCGCCCAGCAAATCTCGGCGACTGGGGAAGGTACCCAGGGAGCTGGCGTCGCCGTCGCTGCGGGTGCGTGCGCGGGGTGGCCGAGCAAGCAGCCCGGACTCGGAGCGCCGGATCTCCTGGCCGCGGCGCAGACGGAAGCTAAAACTCTTTCTGAGCGCCGACAGCCCGCGCCGGGGACTCTCCGTGCCGCGGCTGCCACCACCACGGAACACCTGCCAGCGCTGGCTACTCCATAGGGACGCTCCCCGCAGGAAGCCCGAGCTCCCCGTGCGGCCAAGCCCTGCGCCCGGTGCCTCGGTCGCCGCCAGCTCTAGACGGTTCACCTCCAGGAACGTCATGCTGGTGGGCCGCGGCCTGGATGCCCTCTCTCCAGGTCCGCGGCTGCGCCGGATAGGCGCGGGGCTTAGCTCAGGGCTGGGCGGTGGCGAGCCGGGCCGTTCTGAGGGCGCAGGGCCCCGACGGCCGTGGCGCGGGCGCAAGAGGCCAAGCAGCAGGCCACGCGCGCCGGAGGGCGCCGACCCCGGAGTCCCAGAGCACACGCTCCGTGGCCGCGAAGGCTGTTCGCGTGCGGCGCACAAGGCGGCCTGCAGGGCGGCGGCGGTCCGGTCGGCCGAGGCGCTGTGCAGGTCCAGCGAGTCGCAGACGCTGAGGGCGCGGCGGCAGACGGAGGGCCGCTCCCCGCTGCAGCTTTCCCCCGGTGACCAGCCCCGCTCCATGCTCAGGGCCCACAGGCGAAGGCCAGGCCCATGGCGAGGGACGCGGGGCTGGGCCCGGGCCGGGCCGCGGCCGGGGCGCACGGACCTCGGCCTCTGGGCACCTGGTGCGGGCCGATGGAGTCCCTCGACTCCTCCACTTGAGCCTGCAAGCCCAGACCTGGAAGGGCCTGGAGCCAGCCTAACCAGGAGAGGCGGCAAGTCTGGCCTGGAACACCCAGGAACGGCGGTGCAGGGCAGCCCCTAGGAGCCCTCAGAAAACAGGAAATTCCAGCCAGGGCTCCTCCTAAGACTGGGCAGGTAGGTAAGGAGTTGTCATTAAGAGCAGGCCAAATAAATAACAGTCCTCAAGCACACCCCACAAGAGACCGTTTTTGCAGAAAAGTGAACCATTTTCTCTTTCTCCAAAGAGGGAGGACCAAGACCCAGGATTCCAGGGCCGTCCAGATTCGTTAGAAGACCCAATTCTGAGCCAGGAGACAAGCAAATCTTATGCTTTTTCTGAGCTTCAGACTTCTGTCTGTAAACTGGAAAATTTAGCGAAGTGACCCTATTTCAGAGTTCCACTCTGATCTTTAAGGCTGAGGGGTGCTTGATGCTACAGCAGGTGCTGTTGATGACTGAAGAAGCCTGTTTCTTTGGAGATTATAAAACTCAGAAGACACGATTTTGCTTGGACTGGGCCAAAGGGCAGCAAAAAAAAAAAAAAAAAAAAAAAAAAAAAAAGCAAAAGGTAAACCTGAGTGCCAGGAGGAATGCCGAGCCCCTGCTGCCTAGCCACTCAGTGTAGCACTGAGAGGAATTGTGGCACTTACCTGCTGGAGCTGACACTGCAAACTCCAACACCCCTAATTTTATAAAGCCAGCGTCTTAAGTGGCATCAGGAGTTTGGGCTGCACACACTGCCCTGATAACTCAGGTTCATCCCAGGCTGTGGTAAAACTGTTTGTGACTGATCCTGTACTGCCTTCATCACTCCTGGCCAGACAGCAGCTTCATCACCCACATAAGAGAAGCACTGGCACCAGGAACAGACTGGGAGAGAACAGTTTAGGGTAGTGCTTGAGTGTCCCTGGAGACTGATCATCCTCCCAGGTTGCATCCACCCAGACCAGCCCAGACCAGCCCCACGGCCCTTTCAGCTTCAGAACCTCTGGTCTCAGTGAGAACCAGCAGACAGAAAAAAGCAGCACATTCCTGAGGGGGAGGGGGCTGGGGCTAGGGGAATGCCTGGGAAGGCAGGGCCTCTCCAATCAAGGTGCTCCGAGAAAAAGACAGCCGGAAACTTTCAAGCCCTGGGCTGGATCTCTCCAGTATTTCTCTCTCTCTCTCTCTCTCTCTCTCTCTCTCTCTCTCTCTCTCTCTCTCTCTCTCTCTCCTCTCTCTCTCTCTGCTCTCTCTCTAGGACTAGTAATTAAGAGTGGAGAGGGTGGCTGCCTCCCTGTTTCTTGTAACAGGGGTGGGTAATAGGCAGTTCCACAGAGGAGCCTTTCCCAGGACCTCAGGGACAAAAGCCCAGCACCCCTGACTTACAACTTCTAACATAAATTAGCCAGCATTCTTAACACTGCCAAGATGGAGCTAGAGAGATGGATGGCTCAGCAGTTAAAAGCACTAAATGTTCCTCCAGAGAACTAGGGTTCTATTCCCACTACCCACACGGTAGATTACAATGGTCTGTAACTCCAAGATCACACACACAGGCAAAGCACAATGTACATAAAGGTAAATTTAAAAAATAAACACAAAACTGCCAGGTCTGGGGGCCTGGAGAGAGGTGTCTTGATTCACCCCTGGACAATCCCTGGGTAGACTGTCCTAAGAACTATCAAAAGTGGGCTGACACAGGGGTCCAGACTGTCACAAGAACACGTCCACAGAATAAAACGGAGCAGGGCTCACAGGGGCTCACAGAGACTGAAGCAACAACCACAGAGCCTGCACGTGCCTGAGCTAGGTAGGTCCCCTGCGTGCTATGGTTGTGGGAGTGGGGGCGGCTGTCTCTGACTGCACTTGCCTGCTCTTGAGCCCCTTTTCCTCTGACTGGTTTGCCTCATCCAGCCTTGATGTGCGGGTTTGTGCCTGGTCTTGTTGTAACTTGTTATGCCGTTGTTTGGTTGATAGCCCTGGGAGGTCTGCTCTGGTTTTTGAGTGGATCTGGATAAGAGGGGAAATGAGGGAGGGACTGGAAGGAGTGGAGTGTATGGAAACTAAGGTAAGGATGTGTGAGAAAATTTAAAAAAAAAAAAAAAAAAAAAGTGGGCTGAGCAAGCCACAAGGAACAGACCAGTAAGTACCAAATGCCCTTTCTGCCCTGACTTCCTTCAATGACTGATTGTGATGTGGAAGTGTAAACAAAGTAAGACTTCTCCTTTCCAGGTTGTTAATGTCATGATGTTTATTTATTTTATTTTATTTTATTTTTTTGGTTTTTTCGAGACAGGGTTCCTCTGTATAGCCTTGGCTGTCCTGGAACTCACTTTGTAGACCAGGCTGGCCTCGAACTCAGAAATCCGCCTGCCTCTGCCTCCCGAGTGCTGGGATTAAAGGCGTGTGTCACCACGCCCGGCGTCATGATGTTTATTATAGCAACAGAAACCCTAAAACAGTTCCCTGCCTTCATCTACCTGTCCTGTCTATTCCACACATAGGAGGTATCTATTCTTCCACAAAAGAATAGCACTGCCCATCACAGCCCCATGCACTTCCAATGAAAATCCAAGTACAGGACAGTAGCTAAGAAGCCAGTGTCTGAGGACAAGGTGCCCAATGAGTTGCTTTAGCAGTGTGAAAACAGCTGTGTGGGACAGGTGCTAGCTGTGTATACAGTAACAACCATGCTCTGTTCCTCCAATAGCCATTACCTACAAAGAGCAGTAAGGCAGGCCTTGAAAGCTGTGCTGGACCTGTTCAGGACCAGAGCCCCACAGAACCAGCTCCTCTCAGACCTGTTCAGGAAAACCAGAACCCACAGAACCAGCCCCTCTTAGGGCAGCTGATTCTCAAGTGCCAGGCTGCATCTGTCTCACAGGGGCTGTGTGTATGGCTCTTTGGAAGTTTCTGAAGGATTAATGATGAATCTCTCAAGTCCTGAGTATCCATTCTAGGTCAGGATGAACAACTGATTCCTTGGCCATTCTGGGCCTCAGCCCCCTGCAGAGGCACAGGAACAGAGAAGTCTCTAGGCAGAAAGAGAAGGACCTCGTGAGCAGGGATGAGACACACCTTAGCAGAGGGTAAGGACAACTCCCACAGGCTTCCCGCTGGTGCTTGCTACTGATGCAATGATAATCACAATGACTGCCACATAATCCACAAGAAATGGCAGCTGCCATTCTACAAAGGACCAGCTTTTGCCTGGAGACCAAAGTTTACATGCACCTGGCTTCCCAAGGTCTTCAGGTATGGCCTGTATTATGTTCCAGAGCTCTCTTTGGCCACAAGGTGGCAGCAGAGCATCTTCCTGCGCCAGGCATGCTGGCCACAGGTTTCTACCACCCCCATACGGATCCTGACCATTCTATTACCTCTCTCCAAAAAGGGATCCTCTGTCCAATAGCAACCTATGCTACCACATCAACTTCCTAATGGTCTTATCCCATCTGCTGCCACACTGACATCAGTATTCATGTTCATGAAGGTGTCTGTAACCTGGTAAAACAATGATCTTCTTGTCATTGCCAACAGAGCCCTGCAGTCCATGACACTGTATCCAACCATGTCTCTGTGCCCGACCTTGCTTGATCTCACCTATCCCCCCACCCCCACCCCCACACTTAACTATACAGTATCTACCCATCCCTTGTCCCTTTGGTCACTTGGAACTCAGTGGAACTGTCCCTCCCTTCAGCGACTTCTGCCAATATCACCTAACTCCGCTTTGAGATGCCTTCCTCACGAGTATCCTACTTCCCAGCGTAACCAAGCTGAGATCATAAGACACAATGCCATAATCCACACAAACCCAAAGCAGACAGACGATCACAACCTGCTCAAACTCACCTCCAGCACTGCGTGTGTGATGGATCAACTTGGCAGGACCTAAAACCACCCAGGAGTCCAACTCTGAGCACATTTGTGAGGAAGACTCTAGGTGGAGATAGCTCAGGTGGGAAGACATGCCCTAAAAGTGGGTGGTGCCATTCCACACGCTGGACCTTGGACTAAATAAAGAGTGGAGCACCAGAAGTCACCACTCCTGCTTCCTGACTTCAGATGCAATGTGACCAGCTGCCCCACATTCCTGCTGCCTGCTTTCCCCACTACAATGGACAGTACAGTCAAATGTAAACCAAGAGAAACCTTTCCTTCCTGAAGTTGATTTTTGGTCACAGAAACACAAAAAGCAGCTAATTATAGGCACCTGCTAGCTGTGTGACCACATTGGAATCTTGTTGAGCCTCAGATATGGTGTATAGAGAAAACCCCCTTTCCCAGCTCAAGCTGTAAACAGAGCAATGACAGGGTCTTCGATATGGTGTATAGAGAAAACCCCCTTTCCCAGCTCAAGCTGTAAACAGAGCAATGACAGGGTCTTCGATCAGTAACTGGTGCAGCCCCACTAGGTAAGAAAGGGTGGAATAAGCCAGAATGATTAAAGCCAGTGCCACACGCCCATTCACATGTTCCAGGACAGCCAAACCTAGGCTGGGGCCCTCTACTCTCCAAGCTGGGGGCCCTGGAGATTTGAGGCCCTAGATGTAGGCCTCAGACATAACATGTGGAAACAGCAGTGTTGTGTTTGTACTTAAGATGATGATGTACTTAATTTTTTTAAACATTTATTTATTATTATATCTAAGTACACTGCAGCTGTCTTCAGACACCCCAGAAGAAGGCATCAGATCTCATTACAGATGGTTGATGAGCCACCATGTAGGTGCTGGGATTTGAACTCAGGACCATCCAGAAGAGCAGTCGGCGCTTTTAACCGCTGAGCCATCTCTCCAGCCCGATGATGTACTTAAGACTGCAGTGGGTGGGCTCCTGATCTGACATTTGGCCTAACCATGCAGAGGAGTGCTAATATAAATCTTCACAGTGGAGCTGGAGGTGCAGCTCAGCCCTAGTTTGTTTAGCATGTACATGGCCTGGGGTTGATCCCAAGCACAGCATAAACCAGCCACTTAGGCACACCTGTCATCCCAGTACTCAGAGGGTCAACACCATTCTCAGCTACATCATGAGTTGAGGCCAGCCTGGGCCACATAAGACCCTATCTTTAAAAACAAAGACACAACCGGGCATGGTGGCGCACGCCTTTAATCCCAGCAGAGGCAGGCGGATTTCTGAGTTCGAGGCCAGCCTGGTCTACAAAGTGAGTTCCAGGACAGCCAGAGCTACACAGAGAAACCCTGTCTCGAAAAACCAAAAAAAAGAAAAAAAAAAAAAAAAAGACACAAAAAGATGGCCATCTATTAGCCAAGGAGAAGCCTGTGGCAGATGTGTTCCTAGTACCTTCAGAAGCAGTGTGGCCCTGCTGGCACCTTGATCTTGTCAGACTTCTGCATTTCTGAAATATGATAAATTGCTATCTGGCTCATGGTAATTTGTTATGATTCATTGCCCAAGAAAAGTTTAAGGGCCCTATAGAAAAAAACCTCTGAGCTGAGGTGGTTTCTGGGAGGTTCCCAGGCCCCTGCAACCTGGCAGGATTTCAACTTAGAGGCTACAGCCTAGCCTTTTGGAGGTGACAACTATGCTACTCTGAGAGGCAGTGAGCTGTCAAAGGTTGCACAGCCTGAGGGCACTAGAGCCCAGAAGAGGCCCAGAACATCAAACCTCAGGCTTCCAAGTACACACACACACACACTCCCACAGACATGCATGCTCTCGTTGGAGAGGACCAGGACCAACCTGCTGGCTCCTCTTTATCCCAAATCCATCTGGTCCACAATGCAGAGAGTGAGTTTGCAGCAGCATCTCTCACATGTTTTTTAAAAAAGGTCTATTCCTTCAGAATTGAACACACAGAAGCCAGATGTGGGCTCATTCTTGTAATCCCAACTCTGAGGGTCCTAGGCTGAGGCAGGACTGCCAC
>LR749852.1:184043-217652 GCA_902729485.2 Mus minutoides
GCATCAGGACCTCTGACCTAGGGCCTCATGCATCCTGGGCAAGGGCTCTACCACTGAACTGTCAGCTTCAATGGGTTTCTAAACCCATCTGTTTATCATCTCTTCATTTCCTTCCTAAGTTTTGAGACAGGGTAACAACTTCCAAGCCAGCCATGGCTATATGATTAAAGACCCTGTCTCAAAAAGTGGAGGTTTTGCAGCGAAGCTTGAGTTCAGTCAGCAGACCATCTGTCTAGATGCACAGAGCACAAAGATCTGGGTCCAACCCACCCTTAGCACCCTATCAGCCTCCGTGATAACAGCATATACTTAAAATCCTAACATCTGAGAGGTAGAAGGACCAGTTCAGGGTCATTCCCAGTTACACAGATGGAACCCAGTCAGTCATCCACCAGAAACGTAGCATGAACCCTTGCTACAGGTGCATGCAGACAGACAGACAGACAGACAGACACACACACACACACACACACACACACCCTACAGAACTTTTTAGTTCTGCTCTGTGGACAGGGCATACAGTAGCTTTATCTCCCTGGATGTGTGTTTCTCTGATTTCGAGGAGAACATCTTTTCATGGTGACTGACTATATGAATTTATTTTTCATGTCTCTCTCATCCTATTCTTTGCCTGCTTTTCTCTTGGGTTTTTCAAACCTGTTTCTTAACAACTTGCAGGAGTTCTCTGCAGAAGGGAACTTGTTAGCTGCTTATCTAGTACACGTACACTGTGTGATGAGAGATGTAATTATACTGACTGGCTTGTAATGGATTAGAACATATGAACATTACCACCAGCCATCCACCAAAGAAGAACAGTATTTGTTGAGAGAAGGGAGAAGCAGTCTATCCACTGACACCTAGCAGGGCTACAGACACAAGGAAGGACCACTGAGGCATGGGGTAAGGACTGTATATACTTTATTTCCAGGGTGTGGATGTAGTCCTCTACAGTCTAGCCCACTAACACAGGACAGGAGATGAGCTCTAGGCAGCTACGACCTCTCTGTCTCAAACGCTCTGCCATGATGACCAAGCAGCCTAGTCTTTTTTTTTTTAAACTTCTTCATACTCCAGTTTCCCCACCTATAAAATGGAGTCAAAAATATCTTGGGAAAATTATCTAAAACTCACAGTTAGAATGATAAGTGTGGCGGGCAGTATCAGAGCCACAAATGCCAGACCAAAGCCCCTCTCTCATTGCTTTTCTGCCCAAGGTAGTAGGAGCTGATTCTGAAGCTCCAGCTCAGAATCCTGCAGCTCCTCCTCACCCACAGCAAGAGCTGTCAATCCTGTGACATTTACATCACAAACACAAACGGTGCCGGAGTGAGGGCGGCGGTGGTGCGTTTACACGGTTTGTAACCCATCACGGCAGCAATTCTCACAATCATATCACTACTCTAGGTAAACTATCTGGCGGTGCTTGTCAAGGCAGCTGGGTAGTGCTGCAGCCACTGGCCACATCTACTCAGTCACCCAACCCAAGGGCCGGCAGGGCCCCAGCACCGATCCCCTGCCCCAACCCTGCACCCTTGGGATTCTGAAAGCACAGTGTTTCTTTGCCAGCCAGCTTACCATCACCCTGCACACGTGTGCTCACCATTACCCTGCACACATATGCCCATCTCCTGCTTACTGCAACAGGAGAGTATTCACACCCACACGACCCACTTCCAACCTGGGTACCTGGCTTGTCAAAGAAACAGACTGTATTGCTTGTCAAATTTGGGCATCCTGAAAGAAAAGGCTGTGACACTGCTGTGCCCAGGTTTAGACCTTAACTGTCAGCCCTGTTTCCCCTATGGTCCCTCCTCCTGGACTGGTACAGTCTACCCCAGCTTCCCAGGCAGAAAGGGATGAGGCAGTCAAACAGACTATCCAGGAAGTGATCCTCTGCCAAGCTCCCTGAGATGCTGTCCCTATCCTCCTGAATTTAGCCCCTTTCTAGGCCCTACTATAAGGAAGAGGTCAGTTTTTCTCTCTATCCTACCCCAAACACCATCAAGGTCTATTGCTTAACAAGGTCCATGAGATGTAGTCTCATCAGCAAGCCCAAGGTACTTCAGATCTCACAGCTCAGAGAAAGGAAGATGCCAGCATACATTTAAGATGGCCCGTGCTGTCCTCAGGGCTATGACAGTACATGTAGAACCAGGACCTGATTCTGGGCCTGGTCTCTACTCCTCTTCTCTGGATTGAGGCCATGGGTGGTCCCCTCCCCTCCCCATCTGATACTCATATACTCAGAGGGTCTCTGCGGGGCTGTCTCCACCCCACACAGAAAAACCACACCATTCTGTAAGCTTCCTTCTTTCTCTTTTTTTTTTTTTGTTTTTGTTTTTGTTTTTCAAGATGGGGTTTCTCTGTATAGCCCTGGCTGTCCTGGAACTCACTTTGTAGACCAGGCTGGCCTCAAACTCAGAAATCCGCCTGCCTCTGCCTCCCGAGTGCTGGGATTAAAGGCTTGCGCCACCATGCCCGGCCCCTTCTTTCTCTTGATAGCTCCACGGTCACCTGAGCTTCTGACCTATACAGCTCCTAGGTTCTTCTTACTCACCTCCATGTGGCTAGGGTCCAAAAATGACAGTACCCTGCTTCCTGCAAGCTTTCCTCCCAGTACCACCCTAAGGCCTGGACTGGCCTGAGCTCAAAAGCTCTTGTGAATTCCAAGTCCCAATTCTGACACCTTAGAGGACAATCATAGTACTATCTTTTCCTAGCCATCTGGTCCTGCCAAAGATAGACTACAGTTCCTGGGCTAGTCAAAAACTCATGAATGGCTAATCATGGTGGTGCATACCTTTAATTCCAGCACTTGGAAGGCAGGGGCAGACAGATCTGAGGCCAGCCTGGTCTACAGACAAGACATCCAGGGCTAAAACAAAACAAAAAACTGTATGACTGGCGATCTTAGCATTCTTACCACAGAGAAGGGATGAGTCAAAAGAACTACTGCTTCAGCAGAGCACACAGGCCACTGTAAATGGCCTCTCTGCCTCTAGACCACAGAGAAGAGTGATGTACAGGTCTTTGACCTGGTAGCCTAGAAAAGCCCATGCTCACTGTCCTGGCTGCAGCTGGCAGGGGAGCCCTCGCCACTACTCCAGAACAGTCCTGGCCCTTGATCTATAAGGCCTCTCCTCATCTGTGCCACGGGAGAAGGCTCAGGAGACACAGGCTTTTCTGACCCAATGTGGAATCAGGAAGGTTTCTGGGAGGTTCAGGAACTCATCACATCAGGCAGGGTACTAGGTGGAGAAGCTGGGTGTGGCCTGGGCAGCTCTGCCATAGGCACAGGGCTCAGGCTTCATCAGGAAGAAGAAGTACAACAGACACAAACACAGAACACATGCCAACTAGGAGCAGCAACAGCTGCTCCAGGTCACTGGAATTACAGAATAGGGAAGGTTACTACTGTATTTGAGGGAGAAGTTACTACTGTGTTTGTATATGAGAGGGGCTAAAGTGGGCAAAGTGAACCCAGCTGGGTAAGGGGCTGTCAGAAAGAGAAAAAATGTATGGGACCCACAGTGAGCAAGATGAGCTAAGGCAATACGCTAATATGAGTGAGGGAGTGGATGAGAAAACTGAAGGCTGATTTGGAGGTGGGGCACTGGTGCTGGACAGCGCCAGGCTCATTCTGACAATGCACATGGACTAAGGTGCAGTCACTTGGAGAGAACTACTCCACACATAAAAGGGAAAGTTTGGGGGCTGGTGAGATGGCTCAGCGGGTGGGAGCACCCTACTGCTCTTCCAAAGGTGATAAGTTCAAATCCCAGCATCCACATGGTGGCTCACAACCATCCTTAAAGAGATCTGGCACCTCTTCTGGAGTGTCTGAAGACAGCTACAGTGTACTCACATAAATAAAATAAATCTTAAAAAAAAAAAAAAAAAAAAAAAAAGGGAAAGTTTGTTCCTGATAGGTTCTAAGGGATCAAGACCTACACAGACGATACTATTTTATAGTTTACAAGTTCCATAGTATGGTGGTTTGAATGAGAAATGTGCCCAACTGGTGGTACATACAGTTTGGGAAAGTTTAGGAGGTGCAGCTTTGCTGGAGAAAGTGTGTCACTGGGGTGGGCTGACACCATACAGCCTGTGCTTGGCTCCCTCCTGCTCTGTGCCTGTGTTTGAAGAGGTGAGCTCCCAGCTTCCTGCTGCCACGCCTCCCACCACAATGGACTCTTATCCTCTGGATAAGCCCAAATAGACTTTTCCATGTATCAGCTCTCTTGGGCATGATGTTCGGTCACAGCAGTTGAAAAGTAACTAAGATACTGTTTTCTTGTACCATGAAAATCAGCCACATTATCTACTGGGCACTCGGGACTAGGGATGTAGCTCATTAGGTAGAATACTTTTTTAGCATGCACAAAGTCTTGGGTTCAATCCCTAGCACCACATGAACAAGGTATGGTGGTGTACATCTGTGATCGCAGTTACTTGGGAGGTAGATGTTAAGGTCAGCCTCAGTCTGGGGACAGTCTCAGAGGCCTTACTGACATTATTGGACTAACGAGGTGTCCATCTAGAGGTGAAACTAGAAAAACCAAGTGCTGCAGGCACACACAAGAGAGCCCAGAGCCCAGATGACCCAATGGCTCCTGGGTCTGCACCTATCATGGAACCTTGTCCTACCTGGGCTACCCGTGAATCCCCTAAACTGCCTGGCAGAATGGAGAGCATTTATCCTGAGCATCTCAGTTGGTTCTTACCTCTTGGCAGCCTTGCTAAGACCAGTGATCCACCAGCCCATGCTGCCACAAAGGCCTCCTGGCTCCTCCTTACCCCAGCTTCACCTATTTTTACTTACTTAAGCCTCATAAACTACACAATAAACCACATCTTATCAAGATAAATCCAGCAGGAAGGCTGAAGGAGTCATCCAGGGTCACTGCAGAGCAGCAGAACAGTGACATTCAGATCTGTTCGGTCTAGTTCCAGAACACAGTTCTGCTTATTTGTTCATTAATTTATATAAATTTGTTTATTTTGTATACATGCATGCACACATGCACATTCAAGTCACAGGACACACGTGGAGGTCAGAGGGCAACTTGCAAACGTTGGTTCTATCACGTGGATCCCAGAGATTAAACTTGGGTTGTCAGGCTTGGCTGAGCCCTCTGAGTAACACTTGTTTGTGTATGTGTGTGCTTGTGTGCGTGCATGCACACGTGCATTCACAAATGTGCAGGTATATCTTTGGGGCATGTCAGAGAGCAACTCAAAGGAGTTGGCTTCCACTGTGGGTTCTGAGAAGCAGAACCTGCAGGCCTGTGCAACAAGTGACCTCAGCAGCTCTAAAACATGGGGGGGGTTTTTTGGGTTTTTTTTGGTTTTTCGAGACAGGGTTTCTCTGTATAGCCCTGGCTGTCCTGGAACTCACTCTGTAGACCAGGCTGGCCTCGAACTCAGAAATCTGCCTGCCTCTGCCTCCCGAATGCTGGGATTAAAGGCGTACGCCATCATGCCCGGCCTAAAACATGGTTCTTAATTCCATTCTGTACAGGCTTTTTTTTTTTTTTTTTTTTAATTTATATGTAACTACACTGCAGCTGTCTTCAGACACACCAGAAGACGGCATCGGATCCCATTACAGATGGCTGTGAGCCACCATGTGGCTGCTGGGAATTGAACTCAGGACCCCTGGAAGAGCAGTCGATGTTCTTAACCACTGAGCCATCTCTCCAGCCCTCCTTACAGGCTTTGACTACTTCTTCCAATGTAGAAAGTCAAGAATAATCTTGAGACAAGAGCCAAGCAGCGGGGTTTTGAGAGTGGAAAACAGACAAATCTTTGCAAGTTTCCTCAGAATAAGTATTGTAGGGTAGTTAGACTCTAACAGGAAATACCCTCCAAACAAGAGTGATACTCCATGTCCCAGAAACAGGATGCCTTTGAAGCCTGACCTAGCAGGACCACAGCAGGAGGACTTAGGGGTCTAGATTCCCCTCACCCTCCATCTTGGTTTAGGTACAAATGTCACAGCTACATCGGTTTCAAAAGCAAGAGGTAGGGGCTGTGGGTGGTACCCACGGGTGGCAAGGAGGGGAGCTGGGGAAAGAGAAAGCAATACTGTCAAAGAAAGCACCAGACACCACCATGGTCAGGAACAGGGCCTCAGACACATCAGGGACTAGCCTGTCAGCCCTGTTAGAGCACAATGGACCAAAGCGACGATGAGAACAGTGCAGGGTGGAGGGGCTGATTCGCCGAACACAGAAACAAATGACTAAGAAAAATCTATACTAAAATACTAACTTAAAATACTAACTTATGGGCTGGAGAGATGGTTCAGTGGTTAAGAGCACCGACTGCTCTTCCGAAGGTCCTGAGTTCAAATCCCAGCAACCACATTGTGGCTCACAACCATCTGTAATGAGATCTGACGCCCTCTTCTGGTGCATCTGAAGACAGCTACAGTGTACTTAGTGTACTTGTGTGTGTGTGTGTGTGTGTGTGTGTGTGTAATTGAAATATCTAATAGATTGCATGTGCTGTGTTATGCCAGGAGTGAAAGCCAGGACTCTTTTGATAAACAAGTCTTCTACCCTCAGCCCAACAACTTTAATGACTCTCACTACTAAAGTCAATGGAGTAGAAAAACAAGCCATAATCAAAGAAATACAGGTGCAAACAGGGAAAGCCATTTAATCTTTTTTGTTTTTGTTTTTGTTTTGTTTTTTGTTTTTCGAGACAGGGTTTCTCTGTACAGCCCTGGCTTTTTTGGAACTCACTCTGTAGACCAGGCTGGCCTCAAACTCAGAAATCCGCCTGCCTCTGCCTCCCAAGTGCTGGGATTAAAGGCATGCACCATCACCGCCCGGCTTTCTTTTTGTTTTTGTTCTCATCTGTTAGAGAAGTGGGCAGGGAAAAGGACACCTTAACCCTGGTAGTTGGAATGGTGGCAGAGGCCCTAAAATGCACAAACTCCGTCTCTTACCATCTTCATCTGGGAAATTGGCCAAAGGAAATGATCAAATGCACAACTAGGTAATAAACAGTGTGCCCTTATTGTAAATAGGATTCTGCACAGCTGTCTGGAATAATGACTACCATCAACATGGGCTGGCTTTGTACCAGATACCACCAGCCTAGCTCATGTATGATCCTGCTGCCCTCAGCACGCCAAGACTAAGATATGTCAAGTGTGTAAACTAAGGCAGAGAAGCTCTCCTTCCCCCACAGGCTCTATTCTACTGATGAGGTCCCTGCAGGCTCTGAAGTGAGACATCTTAGAAGCCACAAGACTATGCTTTGTACTGAGCATAGAGTCCTCAGTCCTATACTTAGCAGCTGGGACCCGTCCGGAGAGCCAAGCCTGAAATGATTCTCAATACTGTAACTGTACAGCTGCTAGGTGGACACACCTGAAGTGACTCTGGAGGACAGGCACAGACCCATGCAGTGAACTGCCTAAATTGTTGAGCTGGGCAGGAGCATGGAGACAAGGACACAGTGTCCTTACTTCCAGCCCAAGGAGCTGCCAATTAACAAATGATTCTTGCTGTGGTATCTGAACCTCCTCTTCTCCCACTGCAGCATCTATCACAAAACAAAACAAAAGCCAAGCACAGAAGTTGGGGTAAGGTGGCTGGAGAGATGGCTCAGTGCGTAAGAGCATTTGTGCAGAGGACTGGGGATCCCACCTGACAGCTCATAACTGTCCACAACTCCACTTCCTCTGGCACCAGGCATGCACACATTGTGCATATTCACCCATGTAGACAAAATACTCATGCACATAAGTAGGTTTTTTTTTAAAGTGTAAAGCCAACATGCACACCTATAATCTCAACACTTGCGAAGGAAAAAGCAGGAGAAATAGAAGTTCAGGGTCATCTCCCATCACATAGCAGGTTCCAGGGCAGCAGGACCACTGTGAGTCTTAAAAAAACACAGTATAAGGGTTTGAATTCAATCTCTAGCATCCATATAGAAAGGCCGAGCATGGTAGCATGCGCTGGCAATCACAGCACTGGAGACAGACAGAGAGGAGAAGCCCTGGGACTTGCTGGCCAGCCAGTTTAGCTGAATCAGTGAGGCCCAGTTCACTGAGATTCCATCTCAAAAACTATCAGTGATCAACTGAGGAAGACATTCAGTGCTGACATCCTTACTCTATGAGTGCACACATACTAACATGCACATACAAGCATGCACACAGACCCATAAAAATAAGACAAAACATTCTATCCTTGCTGTAAAAACACCAGCATACAAAAATCCACCAAAAATCCAGAGGGGAAAGAGTCTAGAAGGAGGCATGGCAGATTCTCCTGACAGCAACTTCAGGTAGGAAAGGAGGGACAGGCACGGCTAAACTCCTGTTATATGAGTTGGATATAACAAACACACATGTTCAGCACATACGCATGTATTAAAATGAGATTTTTAAACAGATTTTTGTGTATGTGAGTATTTTACCTGTGTGCTGGATAATTACTGTGTGAATAATCTAAAGTCATCTGAGGATCAGGAACCTCAATTGATAAAATGTACCCATCAGATTGGCCTGGGGGTAAGCATGTGGCACATTTTTTGATTCAGTCCACTGTAGGTGGTTCCAACTCTGGGCAGATGGTCCTAGGGAGGTATAAGAAAGGTAGCTGAGGCCATGGTGGCAGTAGTGGCGGCAGCTGCAGCAGGGGCAGCAGGCAGCAGACACATTTTATTCCAGAAGAGGCAGGCAGATCTCTTAAGTTTGAAGCCAGTCTGGTCTACAGAGCAAGTTTCAGGACAGCCAGGGTTACACAGAGAAACCCAGTTATGAAAACAAAACAGGTGGGAAGTGGGGTGGGGTGGGGAAGGCAAGGCAACTGAGCATGAGCACTGGGGGAAGCCAGAGAACAGCCCTCCATAGCCTCTGCATCAGCTCCTACTTCCAGATTCTCACCTCCCTTCCAGATGGGATATAAGTTGCACAATGAAATAAACCCTTTCCTCCCCAAGGTGCTTTTCATTATGGTGTTCATCAGAGCAACAGAAACCTAACTAAAATAGCCTGCATGTACATATGTGTGGCATGTGCATGTCTGATGCCTACAAGGTATCAGGTCACAGATACCACAACTGTCGATGCTGGGAACTTAACCCAGTTCCTCTACAGGAGCACTGAGTACTCTAAAGTATTGAGACATTTCTTCAGCCCTTTAAATGGGGTTTATTATTTATTTACTTTGAGGTTGGGTCTCACTATGAAGGTTTGGCTGGCTGAACTCCCTACACAGGCTTGTATCCATTAACTTTGGTTTGTTTCCCAATTAGTTACACATTTATTCTATTCTAAGTTCTGCTATAAGATTGATTACCTCTCCTCAGTCTCTCTCTCTATTCCTCCCCAACACCCCCCTCCCAACTCCCACCTCCTATTTTCTGTCTCAATTGATTGGCCATAGACGTTTTAGTGACAGGTGATGCTTCCATAGTTCACAAGAGATTTTCTCTTCACAGGCTGGCCTCAAATTCACATAGATCTACCTGCCTCTACCTCCCAAGTGCTGGAATTAAAGGTGTGCACCATTATGGTGGCTCAAATCTTTCTAAGAATTTTTATGCCAGGCAGTAGTGGTACACACCTTTAATCCCAGCACTTGGGAGGCAGAGGCAGGCAGATTTCTGAGTTCGAGGCCAGCCTGGTCTACAGAGTGAGTTTCAGGACAGCCAAGGCTATACAGAGAAACCATGTCTCAAAAAAACAAAAACATAAAATAAAATAAAATTTTTTTCGAGGTAGGGTTTCTCTGCCCTGGAACTCACTCTGTAGCCCAGGTTGGCCTTGAACTCAGATATTCACCTGCCACTGCCTCCCAAGTAAAATAAAAATTTTTAATGGTTTATTTATTTTTAATTTATTTATTTTATTAGGTATTTTCTTTATTTACATTTCAAATGTTATTCCTTTTCCTGCCCCCCCAACCCTATCCCATCTCCCCTTTCCCTGCTTCTGTAAGAGTTCCCCCACCCACTCACCCACTCCCACCTCCCCACCCTTGCATTCCCCTACATTGAGGCATTGAGCCTTCACAGGATCAAGGGCCTCTCCTGCCACTGATCTCCAACAAGGCCATCCTCTGCTACATATTCTGCTGGAGCCATGGGTCCCTCCATGTGTACTCCTTGGTTGGTGGTTTAGTCCCTGGGAGCTCTGGTTGGTCGATATTGTTGTTCTTCCTGTGGGGTTGCAAAGCCCTTCAGCTCCTTCAGTCCTTTCTCTAACTCCTCTATCAGGGACCCTGTGCTCAGTCCAATGGTTGGCTACAAGCATCCCCATCTGTATAGGTAAGGCTCTAGCAGAGCCTCTCAGGAGACGGCTATATCAGGCTCCTGTCAGCAAGCCCTTCTTGGCATCCACAATAGTGTCTGCGTCTGGTGACTGTATATGGGATGGATATCTAGGTGGGGCAGTCTCTGGATGGCCTTTCCTTCAGTCTCTGCTCCACACTTTGTCTCTGTATCTCCTCCCATGGGTATTTTGTTCCCATTTCTTGTTGAGACAGGGTTTCTCTTTATATCCCTGGCTGTCCTGGAATTCACTTTGTAGACCAGGCTGGCCTCGAACTCAGAAATCCGCCTGCCTCTGCTTCCCGAGTGCTGGGATTAAAGGAGTGCGCCAACATGGCTTTTGTTCCCACTTCTAAGAAGGACCGAAGTATCCACACTTTGTTCTTCCTTCTTCTTGAGTCTGTGAATTGTATCTTGGGTATTCCAAGCTTTTGGGCTAATATCAACTTATCAGTGAGTGCATACCACGTGTGTTCTTTCGTGACTGGGTTACCTCACTCAGGATGATATTTTCTAGTTCCATCCATTGTTAGTATTTTTATTTTATTTTATTTTATTTTATCTAAGATTTATTTATTATTATAAGTAGCTGTCTTCAGATGCACCAGAAGAGGGTGTCAAATCTCGTTACGGATGGTTGTGAGCCACCATGTGGTTGCTGGGATTTGAACTCAGGGCCTTTGGAAGAGCAGTCAGTGCTCTTAACCACTGAGCCATCTCTCCAGCCTCCGTTAGTATTTTTATGTGCATCAGAGTTTTGTCTGCAAGTATGTTTGTGTAAGGGTATCAGTTGTAAGCTGCCGTGTGGGTGCTGGGAACTGAACTTCGGTCCTCTGAAGGACTGAGCCATCTCTCCTGCCCTCACATGAGATTGTTTTAAAAGAACACATTCTATCGTGTTTCTGGGGCGAGCACCTCTTCACGTATGCTATTCTCCATGCACTCAGCAGAGTGGAAGTAATACCCTAAAGTGCCATGCTTCAGATGCAGACTCACCTAACCAGAAAGAGACTACACCAGGGAAGAGGAGGCTGAGTCACCGTACACTGTGATCTACAAATCTACACTCCAGGGCAGTTTGAATCTCATATGCTTCCCTTGGGGCCAACTATGTGGATGACCATGTCACCTGGCCAAACCACCCAAGTGAGGAACAGGAACACCAGACAAAAGTCCTGGCTCTGTGGCTTGTAGTAGGGACTCTAAGCCCCAGGCCATCCATCTCACGTGCTCAATGGAAAGGACGCTTTGGGAAAACCAGGGAGCTCTGCTACACCAAGGAAGTCTTTGTGTTGCCTTCAGGACACAGCTGAAGACCAAGGAGCACGGGGAGCTGGTAGGCAGCACGGCTGCCCCATACCTGCTCACCTTCTTGTCCTACCCAGCCATGGCAGACGCCAGGGTCTACCTGACATTACAGAGAATGTGGCAGCATAGGCTGGTGCTCAGGTGATGAGGGTGCTGGTGATGGTGTCTTCCCTAGTGACACCAGCCTAACAAGGTCAGAGCACCCCTGCACCTGGGCCAACATGACATGTGCTAACAGTTGGCCAAGGACTCAAAGGCACATGTCGAGGGGTCTACTCTTATGAAGACCATTCCATATTCTTGCCTGAACCCTCTCGGGCCACCTATGTCCTGCAGAAGGAAGCACCAACTCCCATGGTTTCTTGAGCTCTTAGAAGACAGAAATGAATAGCTACAGGAGATAGCATTAAAAATTCCCTCCCAGGGGCTGGTGAGATGGCTCAGGGGGTAAGACTGTTCTTCCAAAGGTCCTGACTTCAAATCCCAGCAACCACATGGTGGCTCACAACCATCCGTTATGAGATCTGACTCCCTCTTCTGGAGTGTCTGAAGACAGCTACAGTGTACTTACATATAATAAATAAATAAATCTTAAAAAAAAAAAATTCCCTCCCAACTAACACGGACACGCATAGACAATGTGCAGTGGGACTTTTTGTTTGTTTGTTAGTTTGTTTTTCGAGACAGGGTTTCTCTGTATAGCCCTGGCTATCCTGGAACTCACTTTGTAGACCAGGCTGGCCTCAACTCAGAAATCTGCCTGCCTCTGCCTCCTGAGTGCTGGGATTAAAGGCGTGCACCACCACACCTGGCTATTTTTTTGGTTTTTTGAGACAGGGTTTCTCTGTGTAGCCCTGACTGTCCTGGAACTCACTCTGTAGACCAGGCTGGCCTCGAACTCAGAAATCTGCCTGCCTCTGCCTCCCGAGTGCTGGGATTAAAGGAGTGCACCACCAAGACCGGCTTTCCTTTATCTTTTTAAAGGGCCAAGAAAAAGGACATGAAGTTGGGTGGGGCAGGAGGCTTCGGAGAAACAGGAAGGGGGGGAAACACCATCAAAATAGACTATGAAAAAAGGCATTTTTTTCAATTAAACAAATTTCCCTCCCCAGGGTCCATTTCACCCATCAACTATCCCCTATGAACAGAGGTTAGGCACAGAGACTCACTTGCTATATACCCTGAATACCACATGTATGTTGACAGACCACTCCTAACACAATCCTGTCCCCCTGTGGGTGGGAAACCCTCCAACCAGCAGGCCCAGCTCACACTTGAGAAGTGACAGCAGGTGGTCCTTAGGGGCACAGTCTGCTTCCCTGATGAAGGAGGTAAAACAGGCACTGACCCTAGAGCCAATGATGTGAGCAAGGTTTTCCTGAGGTCATAGTCTGAAAGCACAGTCCTTTCTAACCTGAAGCAGGCCTCCCAGCTCTGCCCTGGTTTCAGAAAAGCCAGTTTCATTACTACCACTGCAGGTGCCTTCTGAGCCATCCCCCAGGGTGGCTGGGCCAGCCCTTACTGTGTCTCCTCTCCCTCCACCCACTTTGTTCCCCTGTGTTCTGAGGTCCCAGATGTAACTGGGCCACCTAGTAGGAGTTGAAGAGACGGATTGGGAACGAATATTCTTTGCTGCCTACCAGCACTCCACATGGGTGTCCTTTCTCAGAATTCCTAGATCCCTTGTGTGAAGTCCTACATAAGCAGCCATGCCCCCAACAGGCCCTCACCACTGAAACAGAAACTGTAGGAATCACAGCGACAGATGTAGGTTCCAACCCATTCCTGACCTACAAGTTAGAGCCACTGGTAAAAGCCTAGCTTGGGCACTGCACAAGACAGCAGACCTGTGGCAAGAATCCTGGCCAGAGTGGAGACGACCATGAACAATCAGCAAAGTCGGGATCGGGGCTGCCATGTCCTGTCCTTATGGCAGGGGCATGGCAAGAGAAATCTCACAACAATGGGAAAATGCAGCCATGACATTAACCTTGGGCTGCCCAGGCAGAGAATGTGGCTGGAACCCTTTTCCTGCTGCTCCCTCTGGCTTTCCCCAAATACCTGGCCCCTTCTCGGCCGAAACCAAACAGGAAGAAGCCCCATCTCTTCCTTCCAGTTCCTTTGGGATACCCCTTAGCCTGGGTAGGAAGGCAGGCGGAACCGGAAGTGCATGAATGAGGCTGAGAACAATCCAGGGAGAGCAGGAGTGCTCAAAGGGGCTTCTCTGGCTCTGAGGAAACACTAACCCCAGGGAAAAACAAAGGGGTTTCATGCAGCAGACAAAGCTGGGTTCCTGCATACACAGCAACAGCCATATGGCACGCACACAGAGGCACGGTCCACTTCCAGCCCAGAACTCAAACCGGAAACTGAGCTGGGCTGCAGGCCCCACTGCTCCATCCCTGGCAGACATATACCTGCTGGAACCCACGTGCAGAGACCCCCTAGAACTCTCCTCCCAACACCTTTTCTGGGGTCCTTGATGGCCAGATCTCCCTGAGTCTCCTTCCCCTACTGAGTGCCATCAAGAGAAACCCTGATGTGCATGCATTCTTCTTTCTAGGACGCAGCCCCAGCTGCAACCAAGAGACTCACTTTTCCTTGGAAAGGAGAGAGACTGGGTTAACACTGGCACCTCTCATTTCTGAGGGTCAGTTTCCCACTGGTGAGGCTGAGTGACTCAGAGCTCCTGCACATTCTATTCTCTAGGCCCTGGTGGTGGTTTCTTTCATTCCCTGGGGATAAGTGCTGGACAGGTGTTCTCTCTTGAGTAGGAAAGGAATTTCAGTGTTTTAAATGGTTCTGGCAGTCACCTTCTGATAAAACAGAACAAGCCCTTCACCCGAGATTAACTGAAGGAAGATGAAATGTTAGCCCCTTGAAGCACAGGCCCCTGGCAACTCTGTGTGCATGTAACATCCTACATCTGCTGGGCTTCACACAGAAAGACCAAGATGTGTAATCACCCTTCGCTGGGCAAGGTGGGAGCACTGCCCTGTAGAACAGACCGATATGGTTAGGCAGATGGAGAAGTCTACTGCAGAAAGCACACAGGGCTAAACACTGGAGAAGGAGCCTGACTGGTTAGGTTTAACCTTATTTTTTATTTTATTTTAATTTTTAGCCTGCCTACAGTGGAAAAGTTGGGTTGACAGAAGTGTGGGAGCCAGTAGGGTGGGGGTAAAAAAAAAAGCCGAGTTCCCAGGAGAGGCCTGGAAGGGGAAGTAAAAGAAGGCACTGGGAGGCTTTCCCAGACAGAAGGGACAGGGACAGGCTGGGGACAGCAGAGCTGAGGGCTGTGCATGTATGGGGAACAGCTGGGTCAGTCTGGTGACAATGATCACCAAGGAAGGCCCAGGATTTCATCAAGGTGATACAAAGCTTCCAGGCTAAACTGATGGGACGTGGGGTACTTCCAACCCTCAATGGGGAAGTTACTCTGGGAGAGGGCTCTAGGAAATGCTGCCTATCGTATTTTACTTAGGATAGAGATCAAAACCAACTCAAGTACTTCCTGGGACCATGACTCGAACAGAAGATGCCCAATCTGGTATGTGAGTAGGGATGACTGAGGTCACTAATAATACTAATAAACAGGAACTAGGTGTGGAGCCTGCTCAGCCTGTCTTCTCCCTATTCTTGAAAGTCTCTGGACAGCTGATCCCACAACACACACATTCTTTCTCCCTCTCCCTCTCCCTCTCCCTCTCCCTCTCCCTCTCCCTCTCCCTCTCTCTCTCTCTCTCTCACACACACACACACACACACACACACACACACACACACAGACACAGACACTGGTGGCTGTCCAGTAAATTGCTTCAGCCTCCTAAAAAGGCACAGGAAATCATCTTGGGAGTTGATGAGGAACTTCACACTTCCTCTAGGAACAGGGAAGCTCAGAGAACAGTCTCTTCTGGCCTCACCCTCTGAATCTAAGGGGGAAAAAAAAAAAACCTCATCTCTTCTAAAGACCCTGGGCTCACACTAATGTTACCTCCCAATCTCCAGCATAGCAGTGTCGCCAAGTCATTTACTCAAATCCATGTTAATGAGTTTTTTCTGTCACCTAATTAGTTCACAGTGAACTCTGCCTTGAAAGGAAAGAGAAGAAAACAGGCTGGGAAAAGATCAAAAGGAAGACAGCTGGGAATGTTACAACAAAGGGGCCCAGATCTAAAGGTGGAGGGGGGCTCTACTCACAAAAGATGGGAGACTCATCAGCAATGGGTACCTCAAAATGCAAAACAGGCCTGTTCAAGTACAGATGGCTCCAAAGCCTCACACAAGATGGGAGCGGGATCTAAATTGAAGGGCTCAAATAGTGGACATGCCCTTCCTAATTCTAAGTCAGCAGCAACTAGCCTTGCTCCCTGCACTGCCACTAAGGCAGAACCCACCACCTGCTGGTGGGCGTCCCCCTTCAAACAGAGATGGAAAAAGAAGCAGATGGACCAGGGCGAGGCCCATCTGTCCAAGCTTGCTAGAAGGTCAACACTGCCACTGGGGTGCCTGTTGCTACTGCCAGCCAGCCTCCACTACACCAAAGGTTGTGAGGCTTCTTGCCTGCAGTGTGCCCCCCAATTAACGTGTCTTTCAGTTGCCAGGGTTCAGGCCCATGTGCCCACAGGATCAGGAACATTAGTAGTAGCAGTGCATGGCCTGAGGTTTACAGTCCCCCTACATCCAGGCCCGACCTCCCTGGAGGTCAGTCAGCATCCTGACAGTCGCATGGATGCCTGGGGGTTAGAGGGGACTGGAAAGCGCAGAGGGATCATCCAGAGTCTCCCCCGCGGCCACAGCTTCCCAGTCCTGAGCCCAGGCCAGGCCCGCGCCAGCTCGACCGCAGAAGCGTGGGGGTGGGTGTGCGTCGGGAGAGGGCGCCGCGGGGAGCGCCACCCTCCAAAGCCTGCAGGAGAGGCCCAGGAAGGCTGTCATCCACTAACCCGAAGCTCTCTCTGATCCTCCACCCCTACAGCCGGGCTGGGCCAGGTCAGCAGCTAAGATTACTCTCAAGCATTAGCCCCACCTTCACGACCCACCAAGGTCTCCAGTCGCACCCAGCGAGCCTGACCGTGCCTAGCCAGATGTAGCCCCAGGCCCTCCCGGTCCTTGGCGACTCAGGGCATCAGTCCTTGGAGCGACAACCATCTTCACATCCCAGATCACGGAGGAAAAAACAAAAAAACAAAAAACAAAAAAAACGTGTCCACTGACACTGGACCGAACCCACCACCCCTTAAAAAAAAAAAAGTGTTCCTGAATGAGACATGGAAAAACCTGGACTAGGGTTCTGCAGTGGGGGTTAGCAAACCGTGAACCTCAGCTCCATAAGACCCCTGAGCGCCAGAGATGGGGCAGGGCCGGGGCCGTGAAGGACCCTCGCCCCCCACCCGCCACCGGACAGCGCTGCAAAGGCCACCGCGCCTCAGCTCCCGCAGGCCCCCGGCTCCGCTCACCCTCGATGGAGATGACGTGCTCCCGGATCTGGTTCTGCAGCGCCAAATCCTCGATTCGCTCGATCAGGTCGTAGATGGCGTAGATGTTGGGGTGTACCGACTCGAAGCGTTGGATCTCGGCTCGGATAGCGGCCGAGTTGGAGAGCGCGAACTGCTGGGGGGGCCCGCCGGCCAGCTGCTGCGAGGGGCCGCCACCCCCGGCTCCGGGCCCCGCGCCGCCGCCGCCGCCGCCGCCCCCCGGAGCCGCCAGGCTCTGCTGCTGCTGAGGACTCTGGCCCCCGCCCGCCTGGAAGTTCATGGCTCCGGAGGCGCGGGGCCCGAAGCGGGCCCAGCCAGGGCCTGGGGCGGCGCGGCGGCGGCGGCGAGCAGGCGCGCGGGGCTGGCGGGACCCTAACTACGAGGCGCGCGGCGCCGGTCTAGCGCATGAGGCCCGGAGCCGAGGCCAGAAGGCGCGGCCGCGCACGCTGGGGCCGCCGCCCGGCGTTTACCCGCGCTGAGATCCCGCCGCCTCGGAGCTGCCTCCAGCGGCAACAACAACGGGACCGGGAGCGCGCGGCCCGGGCCCTCCCCCCGCGTCATGCGCACGCACCGCCGCCCCCGCCGGCTCCGGCACACGCAGCCGAGCCCCCCTCCCAGCCGCCCCCGCCCCTCCTCTCTCGCAGCCGCCTCAGCCTCCACCCCCAAGAGCCGCGTGTTGGCCGCGACGCGGCCCCACCCACCCGCGTAGGCCCTTCCGCCCGCTCCCCCGCCCCAAAGCTATGCGCCTCGAGGGCTTCCCGCCCGGGGACACGACCACGCTGTCCCCACGTCCGGCCAGCTGTCATTGCTACCTCTCTACGTCGCTCTAGGCCCGTGTGGAATCCTCGGGCTACTCGGAACTGTTCCCTGTGCCTGAGGGTGCTGATAAGTGGGACTGATTGGCCGAGAAGCTCGCCCAGGCCCAGCGGCGCCACCCTCTTTCTTTTAGTGCTGCTACTGCAGCTCCTCTGTCTCCAGGCCTCTAGGTCAGCCCTAGGGATCTTGCCAGGGTTCTCTTCCCTGGCTCTCTGCGCCCCCCACCCCCGGGTCTCCACTGTCGACTGCACCGGAGAGACTGGGACGGGCTCCCCGTTCCTATGTCCAGTTCTCCCTGAGAGTTTCACCCGAGAGCCCCTACAAGCTTGAAACAACAGCGTCCCAATTCTTATCTCCCAGTGACAGCCCTCCCTGCCATACTGAAAAGGGTCCATTGGTTCATTAAAGAAACTCACCAGGGCGCATGCCTTTAATCCCAGCACTTGGGAGGCAGAGGCAGGCAGATTTCTGAGTTCGAGGCCAGCCTGGTCTACAAAGTGAGTTACAGGACAGCCAGGGCTATACAGAGAAACCCTGTCTCAAAAAACAAAAAACAAAAAACAAAAAAAAAAAAGAAACTCACCAGAACCCACATGGGTCTCATAATTTTTCTTGACAGACCTTGTCTTATCTTGATAGACCTTGTCTATTCTGTGCATTCCTAGGGCCAGAGATCGCCCTTCAATGTCCCAGTTCTCCTGTATTTCCATTATCAAAGTTGTCTTCAGCTGTGTTAACCCACATCCTCAACACAGATCCTCAAACCTCCAGGAGATGGCATGTGCAAGGGAATGACCCTGTGGAATAAATCTTCTAGAGGATGCCAGGTATCATGATGTACACATTATCCCAGCACAGGGGCCATACAGTAGGAGGATTAGTTCAAGGACAGCCTGGGCTATATAGGGAGTTCAAAGCCAACCTGGGCTATATGTGACCTTTAAAAAAAAAAAAAAAAAAAACGAAACCAGCTGAATCTGAGTACATGACTCAAGTCCTGGCGTTAGGAAGGCAGACTCTAGATCACCAACTCTTGTCTCAAAACTGAAAAGCGGCTGGTGAGATGGCTCAGCAGGTTAGAGCACCCGACTGCTCTTCCGAAGGTGATGAGTTCAAATCCCAGCAACCCCAGCAACCACATGGTGGCTTACAACCACCCGTAACAAGATCTGACACCCTCCTCTGGTGCGTCTGAAGTCAGCTACAGCGTACTTATGAAGAGTAATAAGAAATGAGTCCTTGGGCCGGAGAGACCAACCGGAGCAAGCGAGGCTGTCCTGAGCAAGCGGAGCCGAACGGGGATGGCCGGAGCTAGCGGGCCTGAGCGAGTGGGGCCGAACGAACAGGGATGGCCGGAGCGAGCGGAGCCGGCGGGAGCGAGCGGGGTCGAGCGGACCGAGTGGGGTTGACCGGAACAAGGGGAAAAAAAAAAAAACCTGAAAAGCAACACTAGGCAGTGGTGAGGTGCACATCTTTAATCCCAGCATAGGCAGGGGCAGCAGATCCATGAGTTCAAGACCTGCCAGGGCTACACAGAAAAACCCTGTCACAAGAAAAAAAAAAAGTCTTATTATGTCTGAAATAATTATTTATGCTATGTCAGGCATAAATGTTTCAAAGTTTCTATAACCGTCATCTAACTTTGTGGGTTTTGCCTTTTAACTCTGTACCCCTGAGCTTGGACACCAACAGACTTCAGAGACGAAAACCAACATTTGGTCTGACTATTAATAAAAACTTAAAACTTTTAATTAGCTTAATCAACATAGTAATCAACACTATCTTAAGGGGGTCATTTCACCATTGATACATGCCCTGCACCCCTTCTCTCTTTTGGTCCTAGGGTTGGTCTGCTGGACCTTACTAACCATCCTGGACAAATGCTCTACACATAGCTCTGTATGTGTATGGTGTTTCCCCTGTGTGTGTACATATATGTATTATGTACAGACAAGTACCTGATGCCTGTGAAGGTCTGGGACCGGAGTTACAGAGACTCCTGAGTTGCCATGTGTTGTAATGAGAAATGAGCCTAAGTCCTCTGAAAGAACAGCCACTGCTCTTAACCGATGAGCCATCTTTCCAGCCCACGTGTCATCTTTTTTACACTCATTTCCACTTGGACTTTTCCCCAAAATAAAATTGCCTAGTATTTTACTTTTTACACACCTTCCCACATTTCTCTTAGTTTCCAAAGGATCAGGCACAAACCAATCAACTCCCAACTATTGAGTGATCCAAGCTTCTATCCTTATGATGTTAGGAATGTCTTGTAACATTTCTGGTCTTAATTAGAAAACTGAAGTAGTTCAACAAATATATATCTTTTCTCATTAAAAAAAATGTATAGTTCTACTTTACAATTCTAAAACTAATATTAATACTCTGGCCAGGTGGTGGAGGTGCATGGTTTCAATCCCAGCACTCAGGAGGCAGAGGCAGATGGATCTCTGTGAGTTCAAGGTCAGCCTGCTCTAAATCAAGAGTTCCAGGTCAGGGCTACATATAGAAACCCTGTCTTGAAAAAATAAAACAAAACTACAAACCAACAAACCTATAGCATCTGTTAGATGCTTAGAATTGGCAACAAGGAGCTGGGCATGGTGGCGCACGCATTTAATCCCAGCACTTGAGAGGCAGAGGCAGGCGGATTTCTGAGTTCGAAGCCAGCCTGGTCTACAGAGTGAGTTCCAGGACAGCCAGGGCTATACAGAAAAACCCTGTCTCGAAAAAACAAACAAACAAAAAATAATAATAATCCCCAGAAGTTGAGAGGGAAACACTCCATCCCAAGTGCTGTCCCAGCCACCAGCACATGCCTGCCTTAACATCCATTGATTGTCTGTCTGCATATCTGTTACTCTATTAGTATGTATCAGTGAGGGCAAGGAGAGAAAGCATTATATGCCCATTATCTTGCACAATACCTAGCATATAAAATATATATACTCAAATATAGCATAAATGAAAAATATGAAGAAACTAGAGAGAAGTTAATTCCTTACTTTATAAATCCAAACTAATGTGCTCAAGGCAGTATTTGATCTGGTCTTAATCTGAAAACTGAAGTAGTTAAACAGAGGCCCCATCCATAGAAGAGCAGAGTGAGTTATCTTTAAGACTGGACTGGATGGGGCTGGAGACATGGCTCAGCAGTTAAGAACATTTGCTGCATCTGTTGCAGTTGCTGCTCTTGTAGAGGACCCTGATTTGGTTCCTAACACCTACATGGCTCCAAAAAACTGCCTATTACTCTAGTACTAATGCCTTTGTCTGACCTCCAGAGGCGCAAGGCTTGAATGTGGTGTACTTACATATATTCAGGCAAACACCTATACAAATATGATATACAAACCCTTGGTTTTTAAAACTAATTAGGGACTTGTTCTGCAAGCATAAGGGCCTCCATTTGACTCCTCAGTATTCATGTCAGAAGCCAGGCATGGGAACCTCTGCCTGTAACCTTAGCATAAGAGAGCAGAGACAAGTCCTGTATGGTATGTGTACACACTCCCATGTATGCATCACACACTCAGGCACACATGCATGTGCAATCTCCCAAATCAAAACTGGTCTGTAAAATTTGGGATTCAAGATTTCTGCAGATATTGGAGTCAAAGGAATAAGGAAAAATCTACAGAGATTAGATGTCACAAATCCATCGCTATATCCTTTATGTGGAAACACGTTTTTTTAGGGGTGGGAAAATAAAACAGGGTCTTTCTAAGTGATCAAAGGTAGTCTCAACCTTCTAATTGTCCTATCTCAACCTCCCAGAGCTGGGATTACAGGGCTATGTCACCATACTTAGCCAGTTTCTCAGTTTACGTTTTGGTGAAGCCAGTGCATTAATACTAGGCGAGCAAAATACAGTGACGTATATTTTACAGAGCTGTCATACTTATTTAATAAAACGAGTGAGTTTCTTCTTTCCAACTGACCTAGAAGAATTACACTTGTTCAGAGATTAATTAACCCACCAGAGATTATATAGCTGATGAGTGTCTATGTGAGACCTCATTATGTACACTCAGTTCCAAAGTCTATGCCATCTTTACAATCTCATAGGGACACAGTGCAGCAGAGGCCAGGAGACAGCCGGGGTCAGGCACTCTCCTTAGCAAGTGGGGCAGGCAACCTACGCCTTCTCAGCTACAGAGTCAATTTAGAAAACCAAACTGCTTTTTGGAGTCCACTATGACACAGGCCAGGCTGGGTAGTGGCCACCTGCGCTTCCCAGAGCCTTCATCACTGCACCACCAACGCGGGTGCTCTGACATGCTGCAGACTGACATTGGTGTAAGGAGTGACAGATGCTCCAGCAGCTGGCAGCGGAGATAAGAGTTTCTTGCTGCTGCCTAAATCTCTGTGGACAAGCAGAAACCCCAGGGTCCTCCCCGTGGGCCCATCGACGATCCACGGGTACCGGCAACTTCTGGTCCAGCCCGGCACGTGGGTTCACAGGGCGGAGGGCGGGAACTAAACAGGGCGAACTACAATCCCCACAATGCTCCCGGGCCGCGGCAGCAGGGAAGGAGAGGGACCTCAGGTGTCTGCGACCTCGGTGCCTTCGGCCCGGAAGTGCCCGAGGAGCCGAGATGGAGCTGGTGGAGCTGGGCGGTGAGTCGCTGTGCGTGGCCGCGCCCACCCGGTCGCCCCAGGCCACAGCTGGGCCCTGCTTGCCCCGCCCCGAGATCGCTGGTGCCCTCCAGTAGCTCTGGGGGGCGGGCAGATGGGAGGAGTGATGGAGCAGTCGTGGGGAGGGCTAAGTCTAGGTTCTCCCCGAGAGATCAAGGGTCTGGAGACCTCTGGGTTTGGAGCCCAGGAGGCGCTGAGTCGGACTGCTGCGGGGTGGGCTTTGGGTGGACCCGAGAAGGTGCAGAGCTGAGTAGACAACTCTCAAGACTCCAGATTGGCCAAGGGTGGAGTTTGACATTTGGGGTTGTCTAGGAAGCTTTGGGAAGTGGTCTGTGTTGTAGGTGGGGTTTGGGTAAATGGTAAGGGGGAGGTCAGGGGGCTATAGAGACACTTTTGTCAGAGAAGCTTAAGCGACAGGGCATCAGATGAGCTTTGCTATAAATAGGTGAAGGAGTGAACTTTGGGATGAAGTGAACCAAAGACTAGGTAAGCTCTTGGGTAAAGTTTGATGAAGGTAACATTTAAGGAGACGGTTGCTTAGAAAAGCAAGGCCTTTCTTGAATGTAGAGTTTAGGTGAATCAGGAGCTGAATGAAGATCTAGGACTCAGATAGCAGAGTTAGGACTTAGAATCTGGTGATGGAAAGGGACGTTACCCAAAAGGCAAGTTTGGGACTACAGGATGCTGCATCCTTGGTTGCGCAAGCACACACAATCACTAGGACAGTTGAAGTTGGAATGACTCCTGACCAGGAATCAGCCCCTCACCAATTCTTTGCACCTCTCTAGCTCCTTAGCACCTCCAGCAGCAGCACGGGTGCCATGGCCTTGATTGAAGGTGTAGGAGATGAGGTGACTGTCCTTTTTGCGGTGCTTGCTTGCCTTCTGGTGCTGGCCCTCGCCTGGGTCTCAACACATACCACTGAGAGTACAGACCCCCAACCACAGCAGCCGGGGACCACAACACCGGCACAGCCCAGTGAAGCCATGTCAGCTACTGACAGCATCAGAGAGGAGGCCCCAGGGGCTGAGAGTCCCAGTCTGAGACACAGAGGTCCATCTTCACAGCCAGAGCCTGACACAGGTATCACAGCATCGGCACCTCCAGACTCTCCGCAGGAACCCCTACTTCTACGGTTGAAATTTCTCAATGACTCTGAGCAGGTAGCCAGGGCCTGGCCTCAGGACACCATTGGCTCCTTAAAAAGGTAAGCTGGGAAGAGGGTAAGAACAAAATGCTAAAAATGGGGTGGGTGTCTATAGAAGGGCAACCCTATAAAGCTCTCCCTTATTTTCTGTTTGAGAAAACTGTCTTCTCACATTATACATCATTCCTGTTAACCTGTTCCAACCTGTCCCCCAGAGGCCAGGATCTGGGTGGTCAGGTGTAGGGGTGGGTGAAAATTGGGATTGGTCCCATGAACAATGGACCAGGATTGCCTGAGGCCTGCTCTCTTACCCAGGTCCCTCTCTCCTCAGAACCCAGTTTCCAGGCCAGGAACAGCAGGTTCGGCTCATCTACCAAGGTCAACTGCTAGGAGACGACACTCAGACACTAGGCAGTCTCCACCTGCCCCCCAACTGCGTTCTCCACTGCCACGTGTCCACAAGAGTCGGTCCCCCACATCCTCCCTGCCCACCGGGGTCAGAGCCCGGCCCCTCCGGGCTGGAAATCGGCAGCCTTCTGTTGCCCCTGCTGCTTCTGCTGCTGCTCCTGCTCTGGTACTGCCAGATCCAGTACCGGCCCTTCTTTCCCCTGACCGCTACCCTGGGGCTGGCCGGCTTCACCCTGCTTCTCAGTCTCCTGGCCTTTGCCATGTATCGGCCGTAGTGCCTCCACGGGCTTTTGGCAGTGTAGCCAGCCCCTCTGGACCTCATTCTCCAAGGCGCAAAGGGAGCTGCTGTCTGCCCAGACCCACTTCACCCGCTGCCTGTCTTTTCCCACTACCCTGGAGCCCAGCTTTGCGCCGCAGAGGACTGCGGGTGTTAGCGGAGGCCACTCCGTGTGATCTTCATAGCTCTAGGCCATCTCCTGGGGCTGCTGGACCTCAGTCTTCGCTGACAGTGGGCTCTTCTGCATCAGGCACTTGCTGTCGCTGCCTTGGCCCGGCACAGAGCCAGGGCACCCCAATGGGCCCATCTTAGTGTGCTGACAGAGGATCTAGATACTTCTAGTTTCAAAGAGCTGCCTAGGCTGAATTGGAAACTGGTGGACTGGGAGACTGGTGAAGGGGAGGGAATTGAGAGGGGCAGAGTTGTTTTTTGGAATTTGTGCAGATTAAAGAAACTGTGACGTTTTCATACCCAGTGTGTCTGTGTGTTGCTTGAGGGTGATGAGCCCTTGTTCTAGGAGAATGGAACCCGCCCTAGGTCCTGAGTGCACAAGCTACCCCAGGGCTGGACAGCGGACCGCCGCTCCCCGCACCTTTCAGAGCAAGCTGTGACCCCGCCCCCGCGACGAGCGCACTTCCCGGAAGCGGAGGGCGGGGCTCGCGGCTCTGCTCGCAGCGCCTGCTGGGAGCCACGTCTCCGCCGCCCTGGCGCTGGGCTGCGATTGGCGTCTGGGGGCGATCCGGGGGCTGCTGGGAAGATGGCGGACTCGGTGGCCTGCTGATGAGGAGGCCGCGGGGGGAGCCCGGCTCCCGGGCCCCAAGACCAGCTGAGAGAGTGACCTGCGCGGGGCCCGGGGAGTCATGTAGGGTGGCGCCTGCGGGGCGGACCTCGGGAGGGCGGCGGGAGCTGGTGTTAGTGGTGGTGACCGCGGGCTGCTCGCCTTCTGGGGCCGGGACAGGGTGTGGGGGCCCCTCCCGCGGAAAGCATCAGCTCCGCGCCTTGGCAGATAGGTCACTCGGGCTCGGCGCGCGCCCCGCGAGCTTGCGCTGTGTTCTCATTTCACTAGTGAGGAGGCTTAGGCAGAGAGGCGAAGGTATTAGTCCAAGGTCACGCAGCTGGTAAGTGGGAGCGCCCAGCATGGGACCCAGCACCGGCCCGCTGCTGAGCCTGCGTCCCACCCACCCCGCCGCCGCCTTCTGCGGGACGGGGAGGTGGTCGTCAGGGCTCATCGCCCGAACCACCGGGGTTCCCAGGCTGGGTGCGACCACTAGCCCTGTGAATGACCTCAGGCTTAACCTCTCCGCCGCTCTAGGCCTGTTTCTCCGCCTGTGAAATGAGTTAACAGCCCTGCGACTCCTCATCTACTTGCACGGAGCATCAAAGGAGATATGCATGTGAAATGTGAATAGAATTGCACTGAGCACACATAAAGAATTAGGATTCCTGTGTCAAGGAATGGGGAGAAAGGGGCAGGGTGGGGAAGAATACCAGGGCAGTCACACGGGATTTTTTTTTTTTTTTTTAAAACTTCAGGCCCTTTGGGTGGGGAGTCAGGTAAGGACTAGATAGCATATTTCCCCTTGGAGGAAACCTCACCTGGTTTTCTGGGCCACCCCCTCAGGGTCTCCACCACCCAGCTCCATGCTTCGAATCCTGCTCTCTGCCCAGACTTCCCCTGCTCGGCTGTCTGGTTTGCTGCTCATCCCACCGGTACAGCCCTGTTGTTTGGGACCCAGCAAGTCCGGGGACCGGCCTTTTGGAGGAGGCCCTGTGCAAGGCCTTCAACGGCTTCTGGAACAGGCACGGAACCCTGGGGAGCTACTACGATGGCTGAGCCAGAACCCCACCAAGGTGCGAGCTCATCACTACCCTGTGGCACTCCGGCGTCTGGGCCAGCTCTTGGTGTCTCAGCCTAGGCCCTCTCCTGTGGAACAGGCCACACTGCAGGACTTGAGTCAGCTCATCATCCGAAACTGCCCCTCCTTTGATGTGCACACCATCCATGTGTGTCTCCACCTTGCAGTCTTACTTGGTGAGGAGGGTGTTGGAAGGTGTGGGTGTTTCGGGAAGAATAGAGGAAGAGAGAGCAGTAGAGGACTCAAGTCATTGATAACACTCACGGTCCCATCCACCTCCCCAAGCACATTTGCTGATGGCTCTCTGTATCCACGGTGGATGTCCAAGTCAAGCAGCATCTTTCTAACTGCCGGGTACTAGATTCTTCCTAATACAGTGCTTTAGGAAGCCACAGAGGTACAGTCTGTTATACTCGGCACAAGGTGACTTTTGTATAAGGCTTTCCCCACACACTGTTGATACATCATGTTCACATGATACCATATCACTCCACTGAAATAAGTATTTTCCCATTCAAGGAATTTGGGGACTCATTCACTCCACTTGGCAAGATGGCACACCCCAGCTCTCTTACCAGGATGGTCTTCGTCCCTCTCCCTCTCAGGCTTTCCATCAGATGGACCACTCCTGTGTGCCCTCGAGCAGGAGCGCAGGTCCCGTCTCCCTCCAAAGCCACCCTCCCCACATCAGCCTGCCATCTATGGTGGTCAAAGGTTGGAAGCGGCCCTGAGCTGCCCCCGTTTCCTGCAGTACCCTCGTCAGCATCTGATCAGAAGCCTGGCAGGTGCCAAGGGTTAAAAGCAAAAGGGAGGCAAGGGGTGAGATGAAGCTGCTGGGATGACCCACGCGGGCTGGACCGCAATCTAGCCCACAGGAGTCTTTCTTGAAGACACTGTATGACAGGCTGTTCTTCACAGAGGCAAGGCCAGAAGAACTGACTCCTCACGTAATGGTGCTTCTGGCCCAGCACCTGGCCCGGCACCGCTTGCGGGAACCCCAACTTCTGGAAGCCATTGCTCATTTCCTGGTGGTTCAGGAAGCCCAGCTCAACAGCAAGGTGGGCTAGCCTCCCACCTTTCCATGTTTCTCTGAGTTGTCCTCAGCGACTTGGTCAGGCCCAGCCGCTATCCAGTTTGTTTGGTTTCTCCTGGAGCAAGCATTCCAGCTGGGCTGTGTTCCTTATCCCAGGACATCTCACTAGTTGTCCAACTCCCATAATCAGTAGAGTAGTATGTCTAAGGCTCTGAACTTTCCAAGGCTCCTGCATAGCTGCCTAGTTCTGTTCTAGTCCTGTGAGCCATACCCCACAGTTATGTTTCTACTATGGTATGTAGTTCAAGACACTGCTTAAGCTGCAGAACTTGAAGCAAGTGCTGATACTGGGGGCGTTCTGCCTTGAAAGCAGTTACTGACGGAACCAGGCCTCCCTGAGGTTGTACCTATAAAACATGCCAGAGAGCTTGGCGTAGTGGCATGTGCCTTTAATCCTGGCACAGAAGCAGTAGCAGGAGACTCTGGGTTCGAGGCCAGCCTGGTCTGCCTAGCAGGTTCCAGGTTAACTTTAGAGACATAGAAAGACCCTGTCGAAAATGGGAGAAAATAGAGACATGGAGCAGTGTTTCCTGCTGGATAATGCTGCCTTTTTCTGCAGGTGGTACAGAAGTTGGTCCTGCCCTTTGGGAGGTTGAACTACAGGCCACTGGAGCAGCAATTTATACCCTGTCTTGAGAGGATCCTGGCTCGGGAAGCAGGGGTAGCACCCTTGGCCACAGTCAACATTTTGATGTCACTGTGCCAGCTGCAGTGCTTGCCCTTCAGAGCCCTGCAGTTTGTCTTCTCCCCCAGTTTCATCAGCCACATCAATGGTATGCACACGAAGTGGCTGGTGGGGCCAAGAGATGTAGGGCAGGGACATGCCCAGGTGTCAGCCGCCCAGTGTCCCCCAGTCCCTGCTTCCCCACAGGCACCCCTCCTTCTCTGATTGTGCGACGCTACCTCTCTCTACTTGATACGGCTGTGGAGCTTGAACTCCCAGGATACCAAGGCCCCCGCCTTCCCCAGAGGCAGCGCGTGCCCATCTTCCCACAGCCCCTCATCACTGACCGTGCACGCTGCAAATACAGGTGGGCTGGGGGAGGGGCAGCCCAGCAGCAGAGTAGGAGAGCCAGAGCCAATGGTTCCTAACAGAAGATACCTTTCCTCTACCACTTTGCTTTCCTTTTAGTCACAAGGACATGGTTGCTGAGGGGCTGCGCCAGTTATTAGGGGAAGAAAACTACCGTCAGAATCTGACTGTACCTCCGGGCTACTGCACAGGTGAGGTATGGATGGGAATGGGTGGTCAACAGCTTAAAGCTATAGTAAGGCTAAGGCTTATCTGTCCTGCAGACTTTCTACTCTGTGTGGGTAGTTCTGGTGCTGTGCTACCTATGAGGACACAAGACCCCTTCCTGCCCTACCCACCACGGTCCTGCCAACAGGACCAGGCAAACTTAAACTCAACAACCCAAGACCCTGCCCAAAGGTAAGGAAAATGAAACAGGGTTGGGAGCCTTTGTTGCTGGTCCAACAGCAGCCTGAGCCAAGTCCCCTACTCTCCAGGGTGGTGCTGATGCTACGAGAACGCTGGCATTTCTGCCGCGACGGCAGGGTGCTGCTGGGTTCTCGGGCTCTGAGGGAGCGGCACCTGGGCCTAATGGGCTACCAACTCCTACCGGTGAGAAATTGTCCCGCCCCACCCATGTGTGTTCCTATAGCCAACCCACGGCAACCTGTCTTCTCTCCACAGCTGCCATTTGAAGAACTGGAGTCTCAAAGAGGCCTGCCCCAGCTCAAGAGCTACCTGAGGCAAAAGCTTCAGGCCTTAGGTCTTCGCTGGGGACCTGAGGGTGGGTGAGGGAGTACACACAGGGCTCAGGATGGATCCCCTATGGGGAGGAGGGCGGACAATGTGCACTTTGGCTCCCTGTTTTTTTTTTTTTTTTCTTCTTCATTAAAATCCCTTTCCTTCCTGATGCTGAATCTTGTTTCTGGGATAACTGGGCTGGGCCACCACCTCTTTCCATTCATGACCCCCACCACCAAAGACACAAGGCCAAGCCCAGGTTGGGGTTGAAGCACTTTACTGTAGGGTAGGGAGAAAGGGGCTTTAAATTATTCACTTAAATAAAAATGAGGAGGGGCAGGAGGAGGGGAGCCCCAGCCCCCACCCCTCAGTCCCTCTGCTGTGGCTCTGGACAGCAGCTACACAGGCATGGGCATCTCGTTGTATTCGTCCACACCTTCACACTCGTCAAACACTGGCTCTGCCTCATTAGCATCCAGCTGTGAGGAGGCAGAAAAGAGGGAAGGGTTGACCTTTATGGAATCATGGGAAAGAGGACTGGAAGGAAAAAGAGAAGAGGGTGAGAGGTACTTACACATTTCATTTCTCGCTCAGTAAAGATTCGGGTAAGTACCACCATGCGCAAAGGCACTGTGAGGATGAGGATGAAGGGGAAGGCCAGGGAAGCGGCTGTGGACATGACCGCCCAAAGCAGGGCCAGGCAGAGCAACTGCAAGGCAGTGAACAGGTGCATCCGCATGGTCCGAACCTGGAAGCAGAGATGAGGTGAGCCTAGACATACATCCCAGCCAGCCAAGAGGACGAGTGTCCTTCCCCTCCCCTGGGAGATGAGGTACTATGAGGATTTCCAGATCTCCTCTGTACAGGCTGGCCAAGGCTGCCCTCGAGTGCAGGAACTAACCTTTTTGACATAGGTGACATCTGGGTGGTGTTTGGGCGGCATGAGCAGCAGGTGCAGCCGCTCGTAGAACTGGATCCCATTGAGGGAGGTAACTCCCATGTATAAGAAAATGCCAAAGAGCACAGCCAGGGGGATCTGCCGCAGGAGGTCCCCAATGACCATGGAGAGGCCTGGGAAAGGGGAAGAAACAGTTGGTCCCCTCCATGGTAAACCTGGGAACCCCCCATGGAAGGCGAGGTTCAGAGTATGGGCAACATACCCACAAGCAGGGCCACCAGCAGCCCTGTCACACGCTGTTCCTTGACTTCCTGAATCTTGGGTTTGTCCCCAGGTGCCACAGCCTTGCTCATGACAGTGAGTGCGTTGGCATGAGTGACAGAGCGGACAGTGGCAGCGGCCAACCAAGGCAGGCCAAAGAGGGCACAGATGCCACCCATGGCTACAATGAGCAACAGGTCGAGGTGGAAGCCAGAGCCCTTCTGTAGCATCCTCTCTTTCTTGGAGATGATCAGCCTGAGAGGAGGGAGGGATTGTGAAACCTAGGCTACACACAGCATGGGAGATCATAGCATTCCAGCGTGGCCCAGCTGGTTCTGGTGGTTTCTGTCCATCCCTCTGGGACTGGACCTCCGGTAACAGAACTGAACTTTTGTTCTTAGCCTATACCTTCAGGATTTCTCCTAGCAAACCCTGCTAGGCTAGCCTGCAATGCCTGTGTGCTGTCCAACCCCAGCTAACAGTGACATTTCTGTTACCTGGAAAAGCAGCTAGTTAGCCTGGCATTCAGGGCCCAATGGCAGTAAGTCCCATATCCCCGCATCTGGGAGGACCCTGCTCCCTTAGCTAGGATGGCTCACGTGGTGATCTGTGTCTCCATGAAGATGAGGATGAACACCAGAACAGCAGGCAGCAGGCTGGCCACCATCATCCACACAGGGAAGGGGGTCTTTTCTCCAAGAGGGTTGATAACCCAGCCCCGCTTGTCTGGGGCTGTCACTGAGAATCCGCTGGGCACACTCAGCTTCTGCAAGGCAGGGGTAGTGTGCTGTTACATGGAGGGTACTCAATGGAACACCAGAACAGAAGGGGTGGAAACAGCCCATGCCTTACCTGGGTGTAGGTGTCCTCAATACTGTAATCCACAAGCACCATGATGAGGATCGCGATGGGCACCCCAAAGTCCCCAATTACCCGCCGGATCTAAGAGGGCAAACACCATGCTCAGAGGCCTTCTATCCCTTGTAATTCCCCAATACTTCCAAGCCAGCCTTTCCTGTCTTCAGATCCTCCAGTCTGCAAACCCACATACCCGGCCAGGGAAGAATCGGCTGTTCTTGAACTTGCGCAGGAAGAAGGCAATGAAGAAAGTGCCAGCCATTAGCACCAGCGATAGCAAGGCTGTGTTGGGCTGGCCCCGGGGCTTCTCCTGCCCAGACCGCCCAGAAGTGCTGCTGTTGTCTGGCACCAGTATGGTTGTTGCCCAAGTCATATTACTGCTGCTGCTGTCCGTCTCTGAGTCATTGGAGCCTGAGCAGCCATGGAGGGGGTGCTCCTGGAAGATCTGGAAAAGTCACATAGGACCATGGGCTGAGCTAGAGCCAGGCTGGATATTGGCGGGCCTTCTAGAAACTTGTCTTAGCAGGTTAAGACAATGACTGAGGCTGGGCGTGGTGGCACATGCCTTTAATCCCAGCACTCGGGAGGCAGAGGCAGGCAGATTTCTGAGTTCGAGGCCAGCCTGGTCTACAAAGTGAGTTCCAGGACAGCCAGGGCTACACAGAGAAACCCTGTCTCGAAAAACCAAAAAAGGGGGCTGGAGATCTGATGGCTTGGTGGTTAAGAGCGCTGACTGCTCTTCTGAAGGTCCAGAGTTCAAATCCCAGCAACCACATGGTGGCTCACAACCATCTGTATCTGAGGACAGCTACAGTGTACTTACATATAATAAATAAATAAATCTTTAAAAAAAAAAAAAAGAAAAACCAAAAAAAAAAAAAGAGAGAGAGAGAGATTGGGGCCCGGTGCGGTGGTGCACCTTTAATTCCAGCACTCCATCAGAGGATGCAGAGGCTGGTAATTCGCTGTGAGTTTGAGACAAGCCTAGTCTACATAGTGAATTCCAGGCCAGCCAGGGCTGCTCAAAAAGGGAAAATGAAATATGGGTAGAGGGCCAGCAAGATGATCCACTGGATGAAATTACTTGCCACCAAGCCTGATGACTTGAATTTGATCTTTGGGACCCACCTAATAGTAGGAGCACTGGTTCCCAAAAGTCATTGCAACCTCTACAATGGGTCCCATGGGTGGCACATGCATGCCCACACACATACATACATACATACATACATTCACACACTAAATAAATGTAATAAAGTAAAAGAAAAAAAGTAATGTTGGTGTAAAACCCAATGAACTAAGTTAAGTGAAAGCAGTTTTCACACATTTCACACCTTTTGTATCTATGGTCAGACCCTGTGCATGTGAATTTGTGATGGTACCCTTTTTTTTTTTTTTCCTTTTTGAGATAATGATTTAGTGTTAACTTAAAATAGACTAGATCAGCCGGGTGTGGTGGCGCATGCCTTTAATCCCAGCACTTGGGAGGCAGAGGCAGGAGGATTTCTGAGTTCAAAGCCAGCCTGGTCTACAGAGTGAGTTCCAGGACAGCCAGAGCTACACAGAGAAACCCTGTCTCGAAAAACCAAAAAAAAAAAAAAAAAAAAGAAAAGATCAGAATGGCCCTGTGCAAGGGATGATACGCAACTCTCCAGTGTTCCATAATTTTAAAAACTTGATCTAGTCTGTTTTGTTTTGTTTTGTTTTTTCGAGACAGGGTTTCTCTGTATAGCCCTGGCTATCCTGGAACTCACTCTGTAGACCAGGCTGGCCTCGAACTCAGAAATCCGCCTGCCTCTGCCTCCAAGTGCTGGGATTAAAGGCGTGCGCCACCACGCCTGGCTAATATCTCTTAATGTACTCAGCACATGTTTCTCAGTTAATTTTATGAGTCCCCAAAACCCAAATTACATTTCTTTAAGCTTATTTTACTATTATGGCATTCTGATTCTAGTTTTTAACTTTTTCTGGAGTTAAGAACCAAACGCAGGGCCTTGCACTTGCTAGGCCAGCACTTTACCCCTGAGGTAAAACCCTAGCCCCTATTATGGCATTCTGAGAAGTAACTATCTTCTTCCTCTTTGCTGGCCGAAGGCTGCATGGACCGTGTCTTGGAGCAGCTCCTTAAATGTCAGTATCTATGGATGACAATGTTTTCTCTTCACACACGTGGCTGTTCAGAATTTCAGATTTTTAAAAATGCCAAATATTTTCATAGTCACATGTAGATATCTAGAAAATATTCAGAGATGCTGGAAACCAACTGTTCAGCCTCATGTTGAGCAAGCATGATGTATATAATGAAAAATTTGAGACTGAAAATGAAATCAAAGCAAAGGACCTAGTTGAGACTAGAGAGTGTGGTATAAGCAAGCACAAAGCTGCCTCAGAGAGAGAGTAAGGAGGAGGAGAGAGGGGCAGGAGCAGGAGAGAGGGGCAGGAGCGGGAAAGAGGGGCAGGAGCAGGAGAGAGGGGCAGGAGCAGGAGAGAGGGGCAGGAGCAGGAGAGAGGGGCAGGAGC